>VSMD01034768.1:0-13134 GCA_008750895.1 Mirza zaza
TCTGGCCGGGCGCGGTGGCTCAAGCCTGTAATCCTAGCTCTTTGGGAGGCCGAGGTGGGCGGATCGTTTGAGCTCAGGAGTTCGAGACCAGCCTGAGCAAGAGCGAGACCCCATCTCTACTATAAACAGAAAGAAATTAATTGGCCAACTAAAATATATATAGAAAAAATTAGCCGGGCATGGTGGCGCATGCCTGTAATCCCAGCTACTTGGGAGGCTGAGGCAGCAGGATTGCTTGAGCCCAGGAGTTTGAGGTTGCTGTGAGCTAGGCTGACGCCACGGCACTCACTCTAGCCTGGGCAATAAAGTGAAACTCTGTCTCAAAAAAAAAAAAAAAAATAAGTGCAATCTGGGCCTAATTTTTTTTTTTTGAGACAGAATCTCACTCTGTCATCCTGGGTACAGTGCAACAGCATCATCATAGCTCACTGCAACTTCAAAGTCGTGGGCTCAAGGGATCCTCCTGCCTTAGCTTTCCAAGTAGCTAGGACTATAGGCACACGCCACAACACCCAGCTAATTTTTATATTTTTAGTAGAGACGGGGTCTCACTCTTGCCCAGGCTGATCTCAAACTCCTGAGCTCAAGCGATCCTCCCACCTTGGCCTCCCAGAGTGCTAGGATTACAGGCATGGGCCACCATGCCTGACCTAAAGCCTAAACTTTTTGAAAGAGTGGTAGTGGCTTGACCCCAAGCCACATTCTTACTATTCTGATCTCTAAATAATATCTTCTCATAGACCCTATGCTCCAGCCAATTACAGCAGTTTGCTATTCCCCAAATGTGTCTTATACTCTTTCTCCCTGAACCTTTGCTATGTTGTCTCTTCTACCTGGACTGTCCTTCCTCTCTCCCCAATTCCACCTGTTCCAACTTATATATATCCCTTCAAGGCTCAGCTCAAATGCTACTTTTCCACAAAACCAGGCCTGACTGACACACAGCCTCGATTAATCTCTTTCTCTTATTCCTGTAACAGAGTTAATTGTAACTGGTATGTTTCCCATTCACTAGGCTCATGGAACATAGTGACCATATATGTTCATTGTTATTTCTCTCTCATGTGCCTTTTCCATTGCCCTGCATGTGGTCAATCCATGGTCATTGAACTAATACCTTTATTCATCTTAGCCTCCATAGTCAAGGCAGCTGCCAAGGTCTGTTGGCAGACTCAAGGTCAGTGTTTAAACTGGAGTGTGGGTACTGGCAATGCCAACTCTGTTCTTTGCTAAAATAGCACTCTTACACTTTGACCAGGCAAAGGATTCTACAGGATCTAGCTCAAAGGATCAGCTACAGTTTCACACTAAGTTATCTGACTGGTGTACCTCTCAGGCTGTTTTGCAATTATTTGTTTGTGAGTCTGTCTTTCTAGTCAGGTTCTGAGAAAAATGTGAGCTTTTGCTGGCTGCCTATCCCCAGGGCCTAGCATACTGCTGGAAACTGTGTGAGTTCAATAAACGTTTGCTAAAAGACTGACCTACTGAATGACTGAATGGAGCCTCCCCACTCCTCCCTAAAGCCTCCATCAATCCAAAGAAATGGAGTCTAGAGGAGCTGTATCCCCAGACCTCTTGCCCTTAGCCTCACTCTTATAGCAGGCAGACCCTGTCAGTGATACCATTAGCAGGTTACCCCAGCAGGTCTCTTGGCTCTAGATGCTCTCTGGCCCGAGCCTTAGTCAGTCCTGCTGCATAGACACAGGGGCTGACAATAAGTTTGCATCAGTTGCCCTTTCAGAAGGGACAGATTTTTCCCCATATAAACCACTGTTGGAACTGGCTAATTAGAAGGATTTAAAAAATCTTAATAGTCTAAACAGAGAAAACTGGTTCTGAATTATTAAGCAACATTTTCAATGCATTTGAATAACCTTAAGTGACTTAGCTGCCACCTGATCCTAAGCTCTGGCTCAGATAAATAAATGTGAAATATTGTCAAAGCCTCGGCTTATAGGAGCCTCCAGCTACAGTAAATAAAAGCTTAAATCCCCATAAACTGTCTGGGACAGAGACATTCTCATATAAATGGAGAGAAGAGGATCTTAAATAAAGCCAGTAGACCAGGAAGCCAATGGCTTTGTTCCAGTTTTCAGAAGAGAGTTGTCAATGGGGCAGGCATTATCAACATCTAGGTTATTTAATCATTGAATCACATAGTATCAGAGCTGAAAGATTATTAAGAAAACAACCATTTTAATCTCTTCATATTTCAGATAAGGAAAATAAGACTCAGAGAAGTATGTGGCTTGCTTGAGATCACACAAGTGGCTGGAAGAATCAAAATTTTGCTCCAGGATGCCTGATTCCCAGTTTAGTCTCCTTCCCACTGCACCACATTCTTCAGATTAAAAAAAAAAAAAAAAAAAAAAATAGAGACAGAGTCTCTATGTTGCCCAGGCTAAAGTGCAGTGGCCATTCATAGGCATGATCATAGTGCCCTGCAACCTTGAACTGGCCTCAAGTAATCCTCCACCGTAGCCTCCTCAGTAGCTGGGACTATGGCCATATGCCACTGCAGCTGGCTTGCAACACATTCTTCTGAGAATGTCCTGCTGATGATGTCAAAATAAGAGGATGACAACTGGCTATTACAAGACAATTGAAAATTTTAACTGAATGAGTTGCTTCTGGTGCTTGAGCTCTAGAGACTCCATGCTCCCCACTCTCCACCTGGGAGTTCTACTTCCACAGCCATGCAGGCAGCAGATGAGGGCAGGGAGGGAGGGAAAGAATCCAGGTCTAAGTAACGGTCGGTCAGTGTCAACTATAATGTGGACCCTCACTTGCCTATCCTCAAGCCATTAGGATATCATGAATTTCTGCCTACTGAGATGGAAAATACAAAACCAAACAAACAAACAAAAAAGCAGTGGATGTGTAAATGGGTAGGAACATTTTATTTCTTCTCATTTATTTGCTAAATAAATATTTCCTGAATGTTTATTACATGTAAGAAACTATGCTAGGTATTGGATTATAGTAGTGAACAAGACACTATCTCTGTCCTCAAGGAGTATAGAGTTCAGGGCAGAAAGTAGACAAGAAAATGGCCCACTGCAATTCAGAACATTAAAGGAGTAGGGTGACAATTAGTTCCATATTTTCTTTCCTCCTTGTCTCATTCTAATATGAACTGTTTACTACAATTTAATTAACCATTTTACTGACTTTACTTTCATATACACTAGACCAGTATTAGTTGTTTACTATGTGCCAGATCAATTAGACTTTATCCAAAATAAATTCAAACTTAATGTGTACATTTTTTTAATGTTTGTCTAAAAAAATGTATATCTTACCTTCATTTTGTGACTAACTATATAAACTTGTGCTAGCCATTTCTGCTTTTGGTGTCTTTTGGTTTTCGTAGGCCTTGGGGAAGTTACTTTCAGACTCTGAATCTTAGTTTTTTCATCTGTAAAATAAGGGTCTTTTCTAGTTCTCACAGTAAAGAATGCGTGCATGAAGAAGGCCTGTTTACACAAGGTTTTACATAAAGCCAACTAAAGGAAGGAAAGTGAAATAAATGTGGAAATAGCAAAAGAATCTTCAGGTTTGGGATTCAGCCATAGACATTAAACCTGAAGCCTTGAGGTCCTGGTTCTAGGGGAAGAGCAGGGTGTGGTCTGGGTGAAGCGGGCTGGGGCTGGGGCTGGGGCTGGGGCTGGAGTTGGCACTGCAGTGAGGCCCAGGGGAATTTGGCATGTTGATGCATGTGCTAATATACTCTGGAACTCCAGCACTGGCTTTGAAAATGACAAGGAGTGTCTAGAAAAGGTTAATCTGCACATATACACGTTAGCAGTTGTTTGTGTTTACAATGGGGTTATTATACAGGCTTTAAGTGAGCAAAGCATGTCTGCTGAAGCACCTGGAATACTGAGCACAGAATTAATGATTTTTTATTTATGGCTGGATGGAGTCAGATTGGATTGTATGTACAGCCTTCAAAAGTTTATTTGATTTCTGATATAGCAATTTTGAATGGTATAGTGCTTATAAACACCTTACAAAATTAAGTTCTAGGACAGAGTAAATAATTTTGAAAAGAGTTAAACACCTTAACACACTACACATAATCAGTAATAGTCACTCCATTTTATATTTAGTATAGTATGTGGAAAGGATCTGGGTTTTGAGAATCAAATACTGATACAGACACTGTGAAACACTGAGAAATTTAACCTAAGCTTCTGTGTCCTTATCTGTAAAATGGGGACAATATCTATCTTTCAGAGAACTAATATATTTGAAGTATCCAGCATATAATAAGCACAAAAAGAAATGGCTATATTCATTGCCGTCACTCCCCACCATTCTAAGTCCTTTAAACAAGTAAATAAGTTAGAAAGAGGCAAAGGCAGATTTTATTAAGACTCTGAATTCCACTCAGCTTCTCAGAAATGGCAGTAATTACCTCACACATTTTAAATATTCCTTTGTGCATTCCTTTGATCTGGTCAGAAACATATAATGATGAGTTTTCTCATGTACTACCACTGGTTCCCTCAATACCTCTATGGGTTAGCAAGATCCTTTCCTCTTCTTGCCATCAACTTCATCATAATAGCTTAGATATACTGAGTATTTACTATGTGCTAGTGCTTTATAAATATCACTTTATTTCATTTTCACAACATCCCTATGAAGTAGGTACTATCATTATCTTTATCCTAAAGATAAGGACGCTAAACTACACAGAGGTTAAGTAATTTACCCAAGGTCAAATGGCTGGGAAAAAGCCATTGAAATTTAGTCTAGGACTCCAGTCTTTTAACCACTATGCTATACTGTCTCTTCCTTGCTCATCTTCAAATCTGCTGCAGTCACTGCCAGGGACATTTTCTAGTGTTGAGCCAGCCTCAGTTTAAATATCTATCCTCTGCTAGAAAGCAATGCCCAGACTTTCTCCTGGCCCCTCAGACTCAACAAATCCCAAAGTGAACCTGCCTCTCCCATCTGTTTTCCTGATTTCTGTCTCTGGTACTACCATCATTTTAGTCATTCAGACTGGGAAGCTTTGAGTCACTTTTGATAACTCCTTCTTCTTATTCTCCTTCCACCTTGATATAGCCAATCACCAAATCCCACTGATTCTTACTTATTCCTGCTTCTGCTGCCAATGCTTCATCCCCAATTCCTGCCATCTTATTATAGTCTTCCACAGTCTGTTGTCTTGTCCTACTGGCCTCCCTTTCCCAAACTCTCCCTACTCTAATCCTTCCTAATCAAAATAATCAACAGGGTTGAGACAGTGGAAAAAAGCAAAAATGTCACTCAAAAGACCTATGTAGAGCCATTGCTCTGCAACTTAGCTCTATCAATTTGTGCCACTTGGCAGCTCTAAGCCTAAATTTCTCA
Source organism: Mirza zaza (assembly GCA_008750895.1). Taxonomy (NCBI): domain Eukaryota; kingdom Metazoa; phylum Chordata; class Mammalia; order Primates; family Cheirogaleidae; genus Mirza; species Mirza zaza. Next base: position 5,365 of record VSMD01034768.1, read on the forward strand.
TCTTTAATATAGGGGCTAACACCTACTTTAGCTAATTTAAACTAGCACTAGAATTGGTTTCATGAGGGCTTGTCTTCTATTAGTGGACATACAGTAGTGAAGAAATCTATTAAGAACTATTCATTACCATATCCCCAATGTCTTGTGCACAAAAAGTGCTCAAAAAATATTTGTTGGATTAATGGATAGAAAACTCTTCAGTACTTTTTCATCTCTTATTTCCCTCCATATCTGATTTCATACCCTAAATCCCAATTGTAGCGAAGTGTGTGCTATGATTATGCTAGTTTATATTCTTATGATTTTGTTCATATTACTTCTGCTTGGCAAATGTCCATTCGTTTTAACTTTTTATTTGAAAGTAATTATAAACTCACAGGAAGTTGCAAAAATAGTAAAGTCTCATGTACCCTTCACTAAGCTCCCCTACTAGTACCAACTTATATAACTATAGTATAATATCAAAACCAGGAAATTGATGCTGATATGATACTATTAACTAGATTATAGGCCTTATATTTTATCTGTTTTTATTTATATTCATTTGAGTGTGTGTGTATGTGAATAGCTACATGCAATTTTATCTCATGTACAGATTTGTGTAACCACTATCACAATCAAGATACAGAATGAATCCAAGAAATTTATGGTCATACTCACCCTTCATGAAACTCTTTATCCTTAAACCCTGACAACCATTAATTTGTCCTCCATCTCTATAATTATATCAATTTAAGAATGTTATATACCCAGTTACTTGGGAGGCTGAGGTGGGAAGCTTGCTTGAGGCCAGGAGCTCTGGATCAGCCTAGGCAACATAGCGAGACCCCACATCTATAAAAAATTAGCTTAGTGTGGTGTGTGCACCTATAATCCTGGCTAGCTACTCAGAAGGCTGAGCCAGGAGGATCACTTGAGCCCAGGAGTTTGAGGCTGCAGTGAGTTATGATTGTGCCACTGCACTGTGGCCTGGGCAACAGAACAAGGCCCCATTCTTAAAACAAAACAAAAAAATAAAACACGAGAATGTTATATAAATGGAATCAGATGGTATGTAACATTTTAAGACTGCATTTTTTCACTCAGCATAATGCTCTTGAAATCCATCCAAGTTGTTGCATGTATCAAGAATTCATTCCTTTTTATTGCTCAGTAGTATTCCACTATTCTTTTTTAAAAAAGACTTGGCATAAACTCCGTTTCTTCTGTTAAGCTTTACTGACCTTTAGGTAGAATTAAATCCCCCAATCTTCCTTGGGTTCCCACTATAGCCAGCATGGACTATTCAGCAGTTTTGACATTTGAGTACCTTGATTTTTTTGTGTGTCTATAAAGCCTTTGGTCATATCTCTGTATCTTTGGTACCTAGCAAGTACCTGATAAAACTAGGCATGTATGAAATGTTCATTAAACTAATATATGCAGAGTAATTTACAAGTTGTATGTAAAAGTGTCACAAAAATGGTAAAATGCTACGTAAATCTTCCTAAAAGGCTACCCAGCTTGTATATTATAGTCAATCCTCATCATTTGCTGATCCATACTTGCCATTTGTCTACTTGCTAAAGTTTTTTATAACCCCCCAAATCAAAACTTGCAGTACTTCATGATCATTTGAGGACATGTACAGACTGGTCAAAAATTTCAGTTGCCTGATGCTCATGTTTCCAGCTAAGGCTGAACAAGAAACATTCTGTCTTCTTGTTTCAGCTCTCATACTGTAAATAAATGTCCTTTTTGCAGTATATTTAGTGCCATGTTTTTCACATTTTTTTGCTTTTTGTTAGTGATTTTGCTATTTAAAATGGTCCACAAGCATAGTGCTGTAGTGTTGTCCCATGTTCCTAAATGCAGGAAGGCTGTGATGTGCCTCATAAGGAAAATATATGTGTTAGATAACCTTTATTCAGGTATGAGTTTTAGGACCATTAACTTTGAGTTCAATATGAATGAATCAATAATACATATTATATAAAGTGCCTTTAAATAGAAACATACATAAAACAAGGTTACATACTGATTGGTTTATGAAAATGTGACCAGAGGTTCACAAGAACTTAACCCTGTACTTCCCCTAGGAGCAATGGTTGAGTATTTGCTAATTCAGTGTTTGTGGTAACTTTATATAACATAACCACTGTGACCAATGATAATCAACTGTACTTCACACCCACCATAGTGTATACTTGCCATCCATTCATCCATCTATCCACCCACCTACCCATAGTTCAGTGAGCCTCTGCTCTGTGCTAGGCCTGTGTAGGTCCTGTGCCAGAAGCTGAGGGTACAAAGGCAAATGTGACACAGTACAGCTACTGCCCTAAACAAGCTTATACAGAGCAGTCCCCAGAGGCTCTTGACATAAATGAGGTAAAAGCCTCTATGAGGAAATAAGCCGGTCTCTCACACTAGGAAAAACACTGTATTCTAATTCAGGAAATGTTTCCAACTCTGAAAGAAATCTGCTGGTTTGGTTAAACAGAAGGCAGATATTCAACCCTAGATATTTCTACTTAAATACCAGTCTCAACCTTTTGTTACTAGGCATGTAAGGTATACTGTTCGATATCTTTACTTGAAAGCTGGTAGTTTACAACCAGTTAATATTGGACAAAGATTCTTTATCTTCTGGAAACTAAAACATTAAAAAAAAAAAAAGAGAGAGAGAAAGATAGGAAGGAGTGAATGGGGTAGGGGAGAGAAATAATCACCAATGCCACAATATTAACTACATTATTAGATTCTTACTCTGTATTAAATGCCATATATATATATATATATATATATATATAAACATTTTATATTCATTCTTTAATGCTCATAATAACCCTTTGAAGTAGATATTGATACTCCCATTTTACCAAGAAATTAAGTAATCTAAGATCACTCGGTGAAGAGTTGATCCAAAATTCAAGGCAAGATCCATTTGATTCCATAGCCTGTGTGTGTTTCAGTCTATAATGTCTCTGAAATGTGGTTGAAAAGAAGAGGTAGTGTTAAATAAATTATCTTTACAGTGTTGATATATATTTGTTTATATAACAAGCACAGAAAAACAAATACAAAATCTCCCCCCTCTTTTTAAGTAGACAGTTTGAAGAAAGTGTTTTCCCTAGGCAGTGAGGGAACAGAGGCTGCAGCCTCAAGGACAACTGTAGGGGCTCTGAGCAAACTATTACAGAGTTTGGGGCAAATATGCATTGGATATATTGACACCCTACAAACTACATGATGGCCACCTTCAGAAACTGCTCTTCCCTCAGGGTCTCTTAAAAATCTCCTTTGAAAAGGTAGAGTTAATTGGTGCTTGTTATTATATTCTTCTGATATTACTTCTACCCTTTGCTACAAGACTAAGTTATGTTCCAAGCTAAGGTGGGAGGCAAAGTCAAATGCTTAGAAATTTCCCTATTTGTAGAGTTCCCCCTCTATGTCTAGCAGTAAACCCCAGAAGTAGATTTGAGACATGAATATCTTAAAAAATAAAATTATATTTGCAGAGAAGGGTTAACACAGGCAGACCTGACTGCTAGTCTTTTAAAGGCCTGCCTATAAGGTTGGCCCTTGGTTGACATCTGGGAACTTGGATTTCAAGAGGGTTCCCATTATTTCCAGAACTGATAAGAGTGGCTCATTACACCTAAACTGTGTGCAAACGATACAGTTTACATTGAACACCTGATTTCCTTAAGAGAGTCTGGCATTTTGGTATGCACCTGGCAGAAGGTACCTATGGGGTCAGCCTCCTATAAAAATCCTGGGCACAGAGTCCCTATAAGCTTCTTGGTTGGCAACATTCTACACATATTGTCTCAAATCACTGCTGATAGAATTAAGCAGGTCTTCTCTGATTCCGCTGGGAGAAGACCCTTGGAAAGTTGTGCCTGGTTTCCCCTGGATGTTGCCCCATGTACCTTTTCTCTTTACTTTGTGTTCTTTTGCTGTAATAACTCATAGCCATCAGTATGATTATATGCAGAGTTCTGTCAGTCTTCCTAGGAAATCACTGAACCTGGAGGTAGTCCTGGGGACCCTCAACACATTATATGAAAATGTTCCTGTTTAGGATAAAGGGCATAGGCTTTGGAGGTTGGAATCCCAATTATGTCAGGTACTATGTATGTGACCCTGTAAACATTACTTAACATCTCTTAGCCCCAGTTGTCTTACCTGTAAAATGAGGCTACTATCTATTCCTTAGGATTTTTATAAAGACTACATGACAGAATACTTTCTGAAGTGTCTACTCAAGGTCTGGCACAGGGAAGAACATTAATAATTTTTAAATTCCTCTATCTTACTGAGTGCTAGAAAAGCTGTAAGAACCAAAGAGGTCACCGAACCAGCCATAAAAATTTCAAAGAAAACTTCCATATCAGGGATCTACCACCTCTAAGAAGGCTCTGAACCAACTAATCTTGAAACTAAGCAGAAAATTGTACCAGCACATTTCACTGAAAACCTCTCTGGTGTTTGGTCACATTTCCATGCAACCCTAGCTGAGAGGATTTGGGTTTGCGGAAATAGTAATATGGAGAGAGGAGAGAATATGCTTCATTAAAGGAAATTAAGATTGAAAGTGAGATGGTATGGTTTCATCCTACACACAACACCCTCTGGGGCAGGTCCAGTTGGTAAGCTGTGCTGTTCCTTCCCAGGAGAGGTCTACACATATTAGTTTCACATGTCCTGTGTACCTAGCATGTGCCATGTATGTGCCCTCATGTTACCTCACTTAATTCTTATAACCAGCTCATAGGTGGCTATTATTATCTGCCTTTTACAGGTGAAAGAACCAGCTTAGAGAGGTTACGTTACTTGCCTAAGACACCTCCAAGAACTGGTTCTTTATATTTTGTCATCATGTTATCTCCTTGTCATGATTGCCAAGGCTCAGAACATATTTTTCCTGCATTTAGGGGACAGCAATAAATAGCAGACTTTTTCCCAAGGCAGGGTCTGTTAAAATGCAATTGACAAAGGGCAGGTCACTTTTATACTAAGAATGAGGAATGAGCCTACATTTTTTAAAAAAGCTAGAAACAGGTCAAAAGCAATGACTTGTGGGAGATGGATCAAAGAAACTCAGCATTACTAACTCAAATGGCATGGCCTTCTGCTGTTTACCAAGTATTTTCATTATCACTTTTGATCTTATAATCACAATTTATCTGTGAGGACACATGATACTATCCTCACTAGCAAGATGAAGTAAGTGAAATACAGAAAAGAGAAATCATGTACTCAGAGTAACTCAGCAAATAGGTGGAAGTGCCAGCATTAGAACAAAGATCTGTCTGACTCAAAGTATGGAGAAGCCAGAAGTTACGGAGCCATTTTTAGTCCAGACATTGGTAGCCTTCACATAGAATCATCTTTCCAATCTTCCCCTGCCTGGCTGCATTTTTATCAACTCCTTTTAAAGACTTCCACACCTTTGGCTATTCCTTCCTGGGTTCCATCTTTCTCCATGTTAGTTCATCTTTCCAGGCTGCCAGTGAAATATAACAGAAAGAATCAGCACCTTCAGATTTAATTTCCAGCTCTGCTACTTCCTGGATATATGATTTTGGTTAAAACACTTCACTTATAGTTTCAATTTCTGTATTGTTAAATAGAAATAATATTTGCTTGGTATAATAGATTTTGGATATAGGTTTGAAATCTGCTTCTTTGAGCTTTTAATTTCCTAACTGTAAAGCAAGGACAATAGCAATTTTATAGGGCTGTTGTAAGAATTCAATGAAATGACAACTTTAAAATATCTAGCATAGCTGACTGACACATAATGGAAACAATAAATGGTGGAGAGCATTATTACTACCTTATAGGCTGTTTTTCCATTTGCATCATTCATTCATTCATTTAACAGATATTTACTGAGCATCAGTTATGTTTCAGGTACTGTCCTATGTGCCAAGAATGTAGCAGTGAACAAATAAAGTTCCTGCCCTCAAAGAGCTTTCATTCTAGTAGTAGGGAAACAATAAACAATTAAATATCTATTATGTCAGATGGTGATCAGTTCAATAGAGAAAAAGAAAGCATACGGATTGTCAGTCTGGCAGGGTAAGGAAGACAGGGGAGGGAAGGGAGACTGTTATTTTATATGGGTTGGTTAGAAAAGGCCTCAATGAAAGGACAATATTTGAGCAGAAACTTGAAGGGAGTGAGGGCATAAGCAATAAAGATACCTAGAGGAAACCTATTTCAGTAGAAGAAAGTGCAAAGCCCTTAAGTGGGAACATGTTTCATGGTGTTGCACAAGTAACAAGAGGGCAGGGAACTGGAAAAGACTGAGAGGGAAAGAGGTCAAAGAAATGCCAAGGAGTTAGATTAAGGAAAGCCTTTCACTCTCAACTGGATGGGGAGCCATTACAGGGTTTGAGAAGAGAAGTGACATGATTTGCCTTATTAAAGAAAAAAAAGAATCACTCTGTTTTTTTGGAACAAGACATTGAAGCAGGGTGGGGTGGGAGGGAGTGGGTAGAAGCAGAGAGGCCAACTAGGACATCATTATACCAATCTGGACAAGAGATTATACTGTTTGGGCTGAAGTTTAGTTGTGAAGGCAGTGAGAAGTAATTCTGAACATATTTTGGAGGTAAAACCAACAAATTTTGCTTATGAGTTGGATGAAGAAATGAGAGAAAGAGGAGTTAAGAATGATTCTAAGGTTTCTGCCCTAAGGAAAAAGAATGAAGCTGCCATTTAATAAGATAAGGAAGACTGCAGGAGGAGCAGGTTTGGGAGAGGGTAAGAATGAGGAGTTCAGAGGCCTGGTGTAATCACGCCTGTAATCCTAGCACTCTGGGAGGCTGAGGCAGGTGGATCATTTGAGCTCAGGAGTTCGAGACCAGCCTGAGCAAGAGCGAGACCCCGTCTCTACTAAAAATAGAAAGAAATTAGCTGGACAACTAAAAATATATAGAAAAAATTAGCTGGGCATGGTGGCACATGCCTGTAGTCCCAGCTGCTTGGGAGGCTGAGGCAGAAGGATCGCTTGAGCCCAGGAGTTTGAGGCTGCTGTGAGCAAGGCTGATGCCACAGCATTCTAGCCCGCAGCAGAGCGAGACTCTGTTAAAAAAAAAAAAAAGAATGAGGAGTTCAGTTTTAACTATGTTTAATTTGAGATGCCTGTTAGACATAAGTGGAGATGTTGAGTAGGCAGTTGTATACATGAACGTCTAGAGTTGAGGAGAGAACGTGGACTAAATATATATACATTTGGGAGTTGTGACTGTTTATGATATTTAATACCACAGGACTGGATGAGATTGCCTAGATAACAAAAGTAGAAAGAGATCAGAGGACTGACGTTTACTGAACTCCAGGCAATGTGGATTTTTAAATTATGGTGTATTTGTAAGTTATGGAGTAACGTATGAGTAAATACTCTTTGATGACAACCATGATGACTATGTCATTCTGTTACTCAGCACATTTTACATGTAATAAAGCCAAGTTGCTTTGCCTAGTATTCCAGGTTTTATATTAATATATTCTGTTCCCAGTCTCCCTTCAGTCTTTTCTCCAGACTTTATTATATAAATCCCACATATTTCAACCAATCTGGTCTACGCTCTACTTTCTAGCCATGCCTTGTGCTTTCCAACATTAGCCTCTTTTCTTAAGCTATCCTAGCTGTTGAAGAATGTTCTTCTCTTAACAACTCGCCAAAAATCCTATCTATTTCAAAATTTTATTCAACTGCTACTCTTTTACAAGCTTTTCTTGGTCACCCAGGCCAACAGGGATTTTGGCCAACTT
>VSMD01034769.1:0-84541 GCA_008750895.1 Mirza zaza
TGCGCACACGTGCGGGCACACGCGCACACACGCACACACACACACACACACACAATGAACGAAGAAAGGAAGGAAAAGAGATCAGTAATGAGAGAGCCCACTAATGGATTGGCTTAAGTATAGAACAACATCCCATCACTGTTCTAGAAAATAATCAATCAAGCACTTAATTTTAAACATAAAAGTAAGCTGCCAGGAGACTGTTAATAGATAACCAAATAAATTAACAGTTGTAGGTGGGATTTGAAACCAGGTCGGATTTTTCACCAGGCTCCAAGCTGCCTGCATACAAAGGACTCAGCACTCGATCTCACACTGTTTCAAAGTGGGAAATCTCCTTTTAGCCAATATCCCTTCTCAGCGGGCTCGTCACTTTAGGGACTTGTCCTTTGTGCGTCTTCCATAAATTTTATAACACCGCTACTTTAAAATATTGACGGGCAGCTTGGCCTTGGCCCAGGCCCTCAGTGGGTTGGTGTGGACATGAAAACCTTCAGGAGGGGAGAAGCAGGAAGAACGCATTCCCCGCTGCCCTTTTGTGAAGGGACAATTGTGTGAGTGGGGTGGTTACCTGAGCTGGAGGCCTGCCTGGCTGTGACGGATGGCTCTGCCCTCTGGGAGCCGGCTCAGGGCCACGTGGGGCACACGCGGGTGACGCTGGGTACCCGCAGGCCCGCCAAGGGTGGGTAAAAGCCACACATAATCCCTCGAGTTGTTCTGAGACTCAACTTACCCCCAACAAACTCTTTGCAAAGTTATTGATAAATAAGAATCAGCGGCTTTGATAGTCCGTCTCTTCTCCCTCTGCCGAGGCCCTATCAGGACAAGTGACCAAAAGCAAATGACAACAAGGAACAGAAAGAGTAGGACAAGAGAACTGATCCCTAGGTTCCTGGAGGCTCTGTGAGTGCTCTGAACCTATTGTATCCATTCTGCCACCATGCTCTCTTTATAATAAGCCCAGGTTAAAAAAAAAAAAAAACTGTAAAATTCTACCTCCTAGAATAAAGTCACCACTGAGAGCAAAACAGCAATAGTCTGTTAACCAAATTAATAACACAGCTTAAAAATATTATCATTTATTGGGCTTTTAACACACATACACACACATGCGCACACACATATATCTCAAGCACTGTACTAAATACATCAGATATGTGATCTCATTTCATCGTTTTTTTTTTTTAATTTTTTTCTAAAAGTATACATTTCTTTTACTTTATTTTAGAGGTAGAGACTTCTAGGAATCATTTCATCGTTTTTTAAAACGAGTTCGAAACCAGCCTGAGCAAGAATGAGACCCCATCTCTACTAAAAATAGAAAGAAATTAATTGGCCAACTAATATATATAGAAAAAATTAGCCGGGCATGGTGGCACATGCCTCCTGAGTAGTCCCAGCTACTCAGGAGGCTGAGGCAGTAGGATCACCTGAGCCCAGGAGTTTGAGGTTGCTGTGAGCTAGGCTGACGCCACGGCACTCACTCTAGCCTGGACAACAAAGTGAGACTCTGTCTCAAAAAAAGAAAAAAAGAATAAGAAAAAATGAAAACAATAAAAAGTTCTAATAGTTGACAGTTAATCAAATTATAATATATCCATATAATACCGTATAGTGAATTATAATTATGTTGTAAAATAATACGTAATGACAAAATATGTCTGTGAGATATGAAGTGAGCAATACAGAGTATAGAAGAACAGGAACAATTTGAGTATATTTATAATTTATCATGTATAAATGCATAAAATGTATGGGATTAGATTCATCAAAGTATCATTAAATTATGGGTGATTTTCCCCCTCCTTTTATATATCATTCTAATTTTTTTTATAATTTGTAATAAGAAAAATACTTTTAAGAATTATGACCTAGGCGCTATGCCATGTATTCACAGATGTTAATAATAGCACATTACACACTCAAAGCCTAGCTTTCTAGTCTACACTGTGATTTTACACACATTGTCTCAGGTGATTCTCATGTCAACCTCTTTAAGTGGGCAGAGCAGAGGTTTTATAATTCTGAAGATTTTCAAACATACAAAAAAATTAAAGAGAATTAAAGAGAATAGAGCCAGGAGCCCCTCCCTGTGTCCCACAGTCAGGCACACTCCAGCCTCTGGGCGAGAGACTGTCCTTGGTTATGACACAGGATATCTGCCTCAAGCTCCCAACGTCCAACTGCTCTGAAAGTGATCTGCCTTATTCCTCCCTCCACTTTTCCCTTGTTACTTCTTAGGTTCTCTGGGATTCTGCTCTGCTCGGTGCAGGGAACATTCCAGAATGCACGGTAAGCAAGGTCTCTGACGAGGAATAGCGTCAGTGGTGTGTTGAAGTGGCTTGCACTGGCTCATGAAAGCCAATTATCTGCATCTCTTCCCAGCTCTATGATCAGTGACATCATGTTGGTGGCTGGGAGTTGGCCGTGGTGGTATTTACACCATGGAAATCAGCAACCGCTACAAATTGGGTTCTTTTTTCTCCCAGAGAGCCAGTTGTTAAACACGTACTGGCACACCACTGGATGGAGTCTCAGAAAGAAAAATCCACATATTGAAATGGTCAACTCCTCCAGTCCCTGCTTTAAATAGGGGTACATCTGCATAGACTACGCAGGCTGTGAATGTTGTTTTAAGATGATAATATATTGGCAATGAGGGGTGGCTCATACCTGTAATCCTAGCACTTTGGGAGGCCCAGGTAGAAGGATCTCTTGAGCTCAGGAGTTCAAGACCAGCTTGAGCAAGAGTGAGACCCTGTCTCTACTAAAAAGAGAAAAATTAGCCAGGCGTAGGGACACCTGCCTGTAGTCCCAGCTTACTCAGGAGGCTGACACAAGAGAATTGCTGGAGCCCAGGGACTTGAGGTTGCTGTGAGCTATGATGATGCCACGGCACTCTAGCCCGAGTGGCAGAGCATGACTCTATCTCAAAAAAAAGACAATGTACTATTCAAAAAACTATTTCACTATTTACAAACCTTGCCAATTTTCCTACTCTCCACCCTCCTGGAAGCCACTTAAGTTTGTTTCCTTTCACTGTGTCCTCTTCAGGGTCATAAACAGGCCACCACCTGTGCACTGCTTTTACTGCTACACCTGATGGACCCAAACAATGGCTAAAACAGACAACCGAGCTCGGGCAGGGGAGGAAGAACGTCCTGCTCACCACTTCCGTGGCTGTGTCTGTGTCAGACAACCCCAGTCTTGTCCCTTAGTGAGACCTCACTCAGGTGAATGGCGTGGCGGCTTGTTTGCCCCTGTCCTCTGGGTCCCCTGTTCTTGAGCCACCTCCACTGGCGCCTCGTGAGCAATCTCTGCTCTCTCCGCACTAGAGGACGACTCAGCTGGGAGTGAAACATGATCAGGAGATAATTTGGCCCAGCTGGGACTACTGCAGACAGCAAATAACAGGCAGAAGCATTCAGCTGTGCATAGCCTTAGTCTGAGGGAACCCATTTAAGTTTTGGGGTTTTTTTGTTTTTTTTTTTTTTAAAGAGATTGTAACTGGCAGGCGCAGTGGCTCACGCCTGTAATCCTAGCACTCTGGAAGGCCGAGGCGGGAGGATCCTGTGAGCTCAGGGGTTCGAGACCAGCCTGAGCAAGAGCGAGACCCCATCTCTACTATAAATAGAAAGAAATTAATTGGCCAACTAATATATATAGAAAAAATTAGCCGGGCATGGTGGCACATGCCTGTAGTCCCAGCTACTCGGGAGGCTGAGGCAGGAGGATTGCTTGAGCCCAGGAGTTTGAGGTTGCTGTGAGTTAGGCTGACACCATGGCACTCACTCTAGCCTGGGCAACAAAGCGAGACTCTGTCTCAAAAAAAAAAAAGATTGTAACCAAGCAGTCACATGTCCTCAAAATGCTACCTCTTGTCACATAGCTGCAATAAAATGTCAGCTCATGCTCCTGAGGAGACATTCGGCTTTCTAGGTGATGCCAGGCTCGCCTTGCCATTAGACACCACCATGGCTCTGCTGGGTGCATAGCCTTCGGGGGTAGGGAAGGTATCAGGCATTAAACTCTGAAGGTGTTCCCAGCTCCTGAGGAGCGAGGGATTGCGGCAAAGAACAACACTGCAACCGGAAACAAAGAAAGCGTCGCAGAAAGGAGGAGCGGAAGGGACTTCAGAAGAGGCTCAGAGAGGTCTGAGGGACGCCAGACGGTGAGGTGGCTGCATAGAGCAGTCATCTCTATTTTGGCCAAGTTCCTCCAGGAAGAGGCTGGCATTCACTGTTTGACACAGATTATTCTTTTCTGTCATGTCATCGACAGGAGAAAGACAGAAATAAAAGAAACTGCTCGTCTGCAGAGACTAGCCTTGGGAAAAGATCATTTTGCTTTGGGAAAAATAGGAACTGTGCAACCTCTGGCCCCAGCGTATGACGGTGACATTGTGGTGAGAGGGTCCCCCGGTATCAGTGAAAAGACGGGCTGCCTTCAGGGGCCGGCTGCAATTCCGCAGCTCTGCACACAGGGCTCATTTCATTCTCTCCGGCTGTCACAGACATACCAAGGTTTGGAGCTACCAGACCGGACTGGAAGGGACCTCCCCTGGGACATAAAAGCAGGCACAGAGAGAGCCGTCGCCTAATCTTAAGAATGAGCAATTCACGTTCTGCTGAAAAGTAGCAACTGCTATGTGTGGTTCTCACGTGTGACAATTTTCCAGGGCCAAGTAAGATGAGAAGTAGAACAAAACCCGCTTTTCAGACAGACCTTTCCCATGGGAAAATTCTTCACCCATCCAGCTCTCTGGCTGGAACTGCTGACTGGGAATCACTTTCCAGGGATTCTGTTAGTACAACCGGCCTGTGGGGTTTTGGTGGAAACAAATGGAATCTTACCAAAAAGACTAGCACCCCTGGTCACTGAGCGGTAGCTTCACTCCAAATAGGCATCTCGGAGAGAGCTGCCGCTGTATGTAACAAGTCTGGAGAACAATTCAAGGAGCAATCCGTATATGCCACTTCCACCATCCCAGAAAAGTTCCCTCCCGGGCAGCAGTGTGCTGGTAAATGGCCATCAACCTGCAATCTAAAAAAGCAATCTATGCACACATGTGTTGAGTGTATGTTCATTATAAATTTTGTTTATCTAAAGATGAGGAATACACACAACTTACAAATTATAATAAAATATATAATCCTCTTTTCTGTAAATTCCCTATGGTCAATTGATTCTCAAAGAATGCTTCTGTGGATATTTACCAAGCTCATGTATCTGTAGCAAACCTATGGTTGCAATTAGTCAACAAGTATACTTCTCTGATGTGAATGTTGATGCTTTTGTTGTTTAACAACCTGAAAGTTTAACTGTCGGTTCACAAGCCAACACACAGTGTGTCTGTGCAGTCAATTCCATCCCATAAATACACAGTTTTTTTAAAATAAAGAAGAGGTAAAAATACAGAATACTTCATGAATTTTTAGGGTTAAGCCTATTATTTCTTAACATGACAAGAAAGTACAGCTTTGACCCACAGGACAGGCTGGGAGGGAAAAGTTGGCTTGTGTGTTCCCATTTCAGGAGCAGGCTACGTACGAGTGTGTGTCTGGAAACAAAACCGTCAGAGAGACAGTTCACAAGCAACCAGAAGCAGGGCCCAGATCTCTGCTCAAGGGCTTATAACAAAGACTCAAACCAGGCTTTTTTCCAAAAATGTTTTTAATTCCAACATCCCTCTTAATGGCCTACTGTAGACTAACTTAGCCAATAGCTGTTACACTAAAAATGGAAGCTAATGATTCCAGCTAAAAACAACTAAGCCAGTACTATCAAAGTGCATTGTGAGAAACTGATTAGCACAGGGTGCATTTGTTTTTCACATCATTTTCCCTATAGATAGGCTTAATAAGATTCCCATATCAAAAGCAAAAGCATTTCTTCCTCTCCTGGGACCCTAGAATATTAAGAATGTGTTCCCTAGAGGCAGGCACTTATTGGTCATCGTATTAGTGCCTTTCAACAAATATCCACAGCATTAATTTATTTCTCTTGAGCACCTGCAGGTACTCACCACTTGGCTTGGTGCTATATAGCTCTGCACACTTTATACCTTGCAAAATAAGTGCATTTGGAAAAGCAGCACAACTTTTAAGGCAAAGATCAGATACTATCCATATCACACAAACGGATAGCTGGAAGAAATCTGGCAAAAAAAAAAAAAAATCAAAGGTGTTCAGGTGCCACTGTTTGAATGAACCAGGACTGCTAAAAGGTAAACACATGACCTTCAACATCAATACGACACAATTAAATATTTTAACTGGCAACAATTCAAGCAGAAGGTTTCTTGAGCCATCCCAATGTTCAGTTTTGTTTTGTTTTCTTTTGTTTTTTGAGACAGAGTCTCACTCTGTTGCCCGGGCTAGAGTGCCGTGGCGTCAGCCTAGCTCACAGCAACCTCAAACTCCTGGGCTCAAGCAATCCTGCTGCCTCAGCCTCCCAAGTAGCTGGGACTACAGGCATGTGCCACCATGCCCAGTTAAGTTTTTCTATATATTTTTAGTTGGCCAATTAATTTCTTTCTATTTTTAGTAGACACAGGGTCTCGCTCTTGCTCAGGCTGGTCTCAAACTCCTGACCTTGAGCGATCCTCCCACCTCGGCCTCCCAGAGTACTAGGATTACAGGTGTGAGCCACCGGGCCCAACCGGTGTTCAGTTTTAATCCACGTGACACATGTACCCTGAAACCTGGTGATGCTAGTTTCTAGAAAATGAAATTTGAGTGCCACCCAAAGCCACCTAGACTGGGAGAAGTTACTAAAGGAGCCTGTTACAAAGGAATCTCATTATTAGGCTATTAGAACAAAACTCCTGTGAACAATATTTGCAAAGCCTTTCTGGGGCATGACCTTAATTGTTTTTAATTTTGTAATAAATTTTGTAATTAATTTTAGAATTAATGCAAGAAATGATTAGCTTTTGTCTTCTTTTGAGGAATCTCCATCTTGCTATTAACAACTGAGAAACTGAATAATCTCCACTTAGGGTACTAGTTTCAGCGTGAACTCAGAATTTCCTTAATTTCCCATTTCCACCTAATGTTGCGAAGCAACATTGCGAAGCACGTCCCTGTGCCACCCTCAGGATCCTGATGGCTTCCGCATTTCAGGCTAGGTGGAGAGGTTAGAGACACGTTAGAGGCAGGTACTAAAGATGAATCAAAGGCTCCTGGGGTAGGCACCTGTGCCCATGCGTACACCCATATGCACACACAGATGTTATTTTTTAGGGCCATTAGCCCTGAGTTCTGCCCTCCACTGTAGCTGTGCAAGGTGTGCCCTTGCCACGTCATGTCCCCACCTACCCCAGAATGGAGGCGCTAAAACACCAGAGCCCCTGGGAATGCAGATGCCCCATGGTCATCTGAACTCTGAGCAGGGGCCAGGTCTTGCCGCTGGTCCTACTCTAGGTGTGGCTGCAGCCTGATCCTCTCACCCTGGGGTGTGCTAACATATTTTGGATAAACACAACGGTATCAGATTGAGCAAATCATCTCTTTTACATGCCTTAAATGCGAGTTTTCTTTTCTTTTTCTTCTGAGACAGAGTCTCACTCTGTTGCCTAGGCTAGAGTGCCGTGGCGTCAGCCTAGCTCACAGCAACCTCAAACTCCTGGGCTCAAGCGATCCTCCTGCCTCAGCCTCCGGAGTAGCTGGGACTACAGGCATGCGCCACCATGCCCAGCTAATTTTTTCTATATATTTTTAGTTGGCCAATTAATTTCTTTCTATTTTTAGTAGAGACGGGGTTCTCGTTCTTGCTCAGGCTGGTCTCGAACTCCTGAGCTCAAACAATCATCCCGCTTCGGCCTCCCAGAGTGCTAGGAATACAGGTGTGAGCCACCATGCCCGGCCAGTTAAAATAAATGCCTTTTTAATTAAATACCCAATTTATGAGAACAGATTAGCTGAGGGAAAAAAATGCAGTGACTTTAAGTGACCTATTCCACTACATCAGTGTATTTCCCCCCAAAAAAAATCAAGAAGAAAAAAGCTATTTTTAAGATTAGTTGAAAACGTAAATGACCTAATATTACTTTAGTATTGTTGATACAATGTTCCCTCTGACAGGCTTAGTTTGAGCAACTTGGAGCAGAGAACTCAACTTTCTCTTCAGAAAATTTCATTTTCTCTTCATATCTACACAATCATCATTGTCTAACTAATTTCAGCTATAAAGAAAAATTTAACAGAATCCTAGAGAAATATCACATTCGGTTCATGGGGTTATCTGAGCAAGGATGTCTACTCTTAGGTATTATCAGGAAAAGTCATGGATTTTTACTATTTAGTTGGTACCAACATGTTACTGACACACATCTGAAGGCCTTCTAACAATGACTTTACTTCTCCTGATATACCAGATTTTCTTTTTAAGTGCAAAAATTTCTTTTAATTTAAAAAAGCAGTTCATGAATGTATATTCTTCAGAACATTATACGTATGGCGACCAGGGGCCTTATCCTCATCCTGGCAAGCTAAACTGCCCCATCAACACTGCCCCTGCCAGTTTCCGTAGAAGTCGATTCACCAACGGAAAGCCAGGTCTGTACATACCACTGTTTGAAGAAACTGCCTAAAGTTCATCGCTATTCACTATTACCTGGGCAAACATTTATACTTCAAAGTTGACAAACAGGACAGCTATTCTCAAAGCTCTAAAAAGATTTTGTCCTACAAAATGCTACCCTAGTGTGTGACCAACCCTTACCCATCCACAGTTAATAACAGTCAAAGATAACACTTCTTAGAGCAACAAATGCCATGGGCGGTGATCCCAATAAATCTCCCTTTGCCTCTCACTGCAAAGGCTGGTCTGGTCCCAACTCAGTATCAAGGATACAACTCCAGGCCGGGTATGGTGGCTCATGCCTGTAATCCTAGCACTCTGGGAGGCCGAGGCGGGTGGATCGCTCAAGGTCAGTGAGTTCAAAACCAGCCTGAGCAAGAGCGAGACCCCGTCTCTACAGAAAATAGAAAGAAATTAATTGACCAACTAAAAATATATAGAAAAAATTAGCCAGGCATGGTGGCACATGCCTGTAGTCCCAGCTACTTGGGAGGCTGAACCAGAAGGATTGCTTGAGCCCAGGAGTTTGAGGTTGCTGTGAGCTAGGCTGACGCCACAACACTTTAGCCTGGGCAACAGAGTGAGACTCTGTCTCAAAAAAAAAAAAAAAAGAAAGAAAAAGAAAAAAAGGATACAACTCCAGATACCCTAGTCACTGTTGATTCAGAAGTTTCCTTAATGAATAAGAGACTTTAGCAAGGGCTCCTGAATTGGAATTTTTATGCAACGTCAGCATAATAATACATTTTCACCTCTAAAGCTGTTGAAGAAGTAAAGCAGACCCTCGGCAAGTTTCCTTTAAGGAGGGAGAATGGCTCCAAAAATAACCTGTCTTCCAGTGCCATACCACTAACCTAGAGAATTCACTTCCCTGTGGGACAGTCATTCAAAGTCTACTTTGAACCTAATCCCCCAAAAGGTGACAGAGAAGTATAGAAGAAAATTCTAAACAACTACCTATGCCTTCTATCTTTCTCTAGAAACAACCTACTAAAAGAAAAGCCAATTTAAAATTTAAAAATTGTAGATGCTACTCAACTTTGAGGGCCATTATCAGTATAGGAAAACTATTAACTAAAGTGGATGGCATGTTTCTTTTCCTTTATTACAAAGTCAACTCCTCATATTTAATAATTTTGATTAACTAATTTTGATTAGTTTTCATGTAGCAGACAGCATCAATCACACTGGTTCCAACCTTAATGATGTCCTAATATTTATTAACATCGCAAATTCTGAATATAGAAGGTCTATGAATCCCCTAATACTTTCAGTTTATAAATTTGCTTTGAAAAACAAATCAAAGAAATGCTCTTTTGAAGAACAAAAGTTTTAGAGCTTGGAGAAAAGAGAAAGTGATCATTACAAATTCTTCATGGATCCATTAAAGATCTTTAATCCATTTAAATCCAAATATAGAAGATCAGATTCTGATCTGACATTATTTCTACAATTTTAGGACAACTTTCCACTCCCCAATTCAAGGTCACAATGGCATTAAAAATATCCACAGGAAAAGACTGGCATGAAATAGCATAATTAATAATAGTTATTGCATTAGAGTGGTTTTGTTTTCTGTATTTTTCAAATGTCCTATTGTATAGCTATATAATCTTTATAGTAAAAACCTGTAAAGTAATAAAAAGTTGAAGGTTACAATGCAGAGCTGTCCTTATAAAATAATTCTTAAGATACATGTGCAGAAAGGAGACATTCAACCAAAATACAGAAGACTCTAGAAGGAAAGGCTCTCGAGGGCCGAGGAGGAGATTTAAGGGGGAGAAGGCCACCCTGGTGTCACCCAGCAGCACTGTCCTCGCAGACGGAAAGCAGCGGAGCCCCTTCCCTGGGGCACCAGGGACTCTCACCAAGGCCTGTACGGTGACACTGGATTTCTAGACGTTCATTAGCCTGGCATGCCTGGGGAATCTCAGAGCACTTCTCAAATCTGTACTTGATTCGGTTTCACGGCGAAGAAAGTGAGACTCACACACAAATACCAAAATGACCGATGAATGGGGGCCTCCCTGGCAAAGCAGCCGCTGTGTGTAACCAAACACCTTACCCACCGGCTTAGGGAAAGATCAGGTAACATTTCTTTTTCAAATTCATTCAAATACTCAACTATGCTCATTTTAAAAACCACAACTATATGCGCAAGACTGTAAACAGATCTCATTCACACTGACAGCCCACAGAGGGGGCTGTCTGTACCCTTTCAGGGCGCTTGAGGCAATAAAACCAAAATCTGTATTTAAAATAGGGGTCTGTCTCATAAGATAAATTTTAAAACTCACTTTTCAATGTCCTAGTGGACATTACAAACCAGTTACTTCACCCTGAGAGGGGGAATATAAATGGTTACTGTACAACTATATAAAAACAGAAATCCCTCAACACAGATTTCAGAGTCCGATCCTCAAGAAATCACACAATGTGTGCCCAAAGGCTGTGCGTATACTAATGCAACTTCTGTTCCCCATCTCTAAATAATGTCCCCCTCCACATCGGAGGTATCTGGAGGTTGGCAAATTTGCCTAATCCCACGAGGTCCTCGGGCAGGGGTCACAGCTGCTGGTTGGTGAAGAAGGATTTAGTCTCCCTGCAGACAGGATTTACACAGAGCGGACAACTCAGCGTCAACTGCTTGGAGCACAGCTCGTTTGACAGGATGTGCGAGTGCACCAGGTCGGCCAGGGCCTGGAAGACACACAGGAAGCAGAGAGTTGTCAGAAGCAAGAAGTCTGCTTGTCCCCCACGCGTCCCCTCCTCCCGTCCGCCCAGATAATCGTTCGGGTTTGCGGTTTCTTTTGAGTTGTGAATCCTTTGAACCCAATTCTACAACATCTTCCCTTCCTGAGATTCCTCAGCTTAAAGAAAGTTAAAACAGAGATTTCGGGAAATGCAATCCTCTTACCCCACCCAGGAAACCTTCTCTCTGAAAAGCAGATTTTAAACAAGACGGTTTTCGGAGGATGAAAATAAGAAAATTGGGGCTATCTGAAGGGAAAAAAACGTGAGCGGTTAAGGAATTCGATTTTATTTTTGTAATTAATTGGAACTCCAAATGTTCTAATATGTGAGAAAAACCAATATTCTGCAAGAGTTTCTCAGAGGATTACTCTCCGGTATGTTCTACTAAAATGGTTGTAACACTACAGGTACCTTAGAGAACAATGGATTTCCATTAAGAGACTCTGCTCTTCTGATGTTTTCAACTCCGCACTGAATCGAATGAGAAAAAGGAGGAAAAACACAGACACATTTTATTTTCCTTTTGTTTTGTGGTTTTTTAAAAGCAACTGTTACCAAAAATAAATAAATAAATAAACACACACAGATACACATACACAATTCAAAGTCTAACTTCAAGTGTTCACAGACTGCTCATAAGTGAGTAACAGTCACTGGGCTGGGCACATATGTGGATTTTGTTAGTATAAATTGCTCAATTCCTATGTCCTTCCCCAACCTCATTACCTTCCCACAGGTGGTTTATTTCCAAACCATTTTTGAGGTTATATTTGACAAAATTCTCAAGTAATTTAAATCAAGTAATTTATCATTCTTTATTATTATATTTTTCTAATGCATACTTTTATAGACTCTACCTCGGTAGGATGTTGCCTTAATTAAATAAATTTTTGTACTTGGTTTAATCTCAAGTGCCAAAATGAAATAATATATGGACTATAAAATGTATATTGAACCTACATCAGATTCAATTCAGAGTTGGGTTTTTAAATATATTCTTTTTTTTCCAGACAGAATCTTGCTCTGTCACTCTGGGTATAATGCAGTGGCCTTGTCACAGCTCACTGCAACCTCATGTGATCCTCTTGCCTATACCTCCCGAGTAGCTGGGACTATAGGGGTATGCCACGGACACCCACTAATTTTTCTATTTTTAGTAGAGATGGGGTCTGCTCATGCTTAGGCTGGTCTCCAACTCCTGAGCTCAAGCGACCCTCATACCTTGACCTCCAGAGTGCTAGGATTACAGGCATGAGCCACGGCGCCTGGCCTTTAAATGCATTCTTAACAGAGAAAAATCTAAAGAAAAAAATCTGAAGATTGTTTCAATACTATCCCTGCTCTCCTCTCCAAAAATATCCAAGCAATTGTCCCCCAAATAACGGAGAACTATGCAATTATGATTTATTTACTTGGGTAATCTGGAATCTTCTCTTTCCCTCTTCTGCTCACAGCTTCTCAGCTGCTTTATCTTTTAGATTAGCATTAACATCAGGGGGCTGGTCTGGGAAAAATGTTGAGATTCAGCAAATGCATAGTCCTCATTCTCAATTTAAGAAGAGGCTGTATTCTATTAAAACTTCACATGAAAGTCAGTAACAGCAGAATAAACAGTGTTGGCAAAGGAGGTTCTCCAACAATGTTGATGGGAGAGGCAACGGATACATTTTTGGAGGGCAATCTGGGAAAATATGGATCAACATTGAAATTCTATTTCTAGAAATCTGTCCTAAGATTGGAAGAACGAAATTGGAAAAATAAAACAAAATACTTATTACAGAGTGGTATACGATAATAAAAAATTACGAGCATTTTAAATGTATGCTAATCAGCAATTTGTTAAAAATAAGTATATAGATCTAATTTTATTTATTAATTTGGGCTCATAATATATTTTTAAGAAAAAAATGTAAAACAGTATGAATAAAATACCATTTTTGTTAAATGTGTAGGAGAATACATTTATTAAAATATATGCGAATTTAGTAGAAAAAGGGGACCTATTTTATCAAAATATTAACAGATGTTATCTCTGAGGGATAAGATTATGAGTGTGTTCTAGTTTCTATGTTATACTTCTCTGAACTGCCTGAGATCTTTATTGTTTTTGTTATCAAAAAGCAATAAAGTCATTTCCATTTTGAGAAAAAATTCAAACAATCTTTTAAAGTTAGTTGTTTTAAACGTACTGTATTCTCCTATCAAAATAATGAAATAAACTGTGGCAACATAGTCTTCTTTATGCCCTATGTGGACTCATTAATCAGTCACTATTACATTTGATTACAAAGAATAACCTCAGTTTAGTGACATGAATGAATGTGAACTATCACTCAATACAGTTTTCCTGGTATGAACCATTTTTTCACTGAAGTTTTTTTAGCAAGTTCACAATTAGCCAAGGTCATGGTGGAGTAGAGAAGACATCTTTAAATGAAACCCATTGACATCAATGCAAACTCATCTTCGCCAATTACAACTTGCCTGCAAATCCTTTCTCCGGAGCACTAACCAGCAACTTAGGCACTCCCTAACTTCACTGACGTCTCACTGATGACCAGCATGGACATTCGAAAACCAGGGGTTCGGATGTTGCCACAGGTTCTGCCCTGAGCTGCTCTCTACCTACCCTGCACCTGCCACCCAGTCCCACAGAAGAGGAGGTGTCCTGCAGGCCAGGCCTCCGCCCATCATATATGGGATGACCAGAGCCAGGAGCTCTGACAGAAGAGGCAAGGGAGGAAAGGACTTTCTGGGTCCCAAGACTTCCACACTTCCAATAAAAACAAAGTTATAAATCCAATGCAAGTTTCAGGCTGGCCCTCAGAAGCCAAGAGATGGGTGAACAATAGTTTTTCTCCTCCCTGAATGACAATTCACATCCATCTTATATTACAAGACACCAAAGATGGTATTTGCTATTTCAATAATCAGATTGATCACAACACAGTAGCAAACAGCTAATGAAGTGAGTGCATAAAAGAGGTCAAGGGAATTACAACGCACGCTGCTTCCGTGTGCATGCCAGGCTCTTCTCTTAGATGACAATGACTCCTAGATGCCTTGCAACCCAACGAGAAACTGTGTATGATAGCCCCAAGTAAAGGACACTTATTAAGCAAAGAAAAGAAATTATAGAACATTACAATTTTTCCCCTTAGAATTGGTGAAAAGCACAATTCTTTTTCTTAAGGAAATGTAGCTGTTATTACTTTCAAGTTGCACAGTAATACAAACTAAACAAAATGACGCCGGCCGCCGTGATCTCTGTGCCACCTGATTTGACCAAAGCACAGGTGTCCTCTCCCACAGCTGACACAGGATGAACTCGATGTGCTGAGGTTCTTACTCAGATGAAGTATTATTCAGAACAGTGAGGACAGGACACGTGCAAACATATATAGTAGATGATATTTCTGAATGCTCCAATTAGATAGTTGCAGAGAAAGTTTCCTTTTAAAGCGAATCACCATGGGATTAATAAACCAGATAGGTGCGTTTACCTCATTGGCCAACACTTGGGAGTACTCGATATCCAATTCGTATAGCGTTTCGATGTGATCGCTGGTGAACGCTATTGGAACCAAAAGGATATTCTTCCTCCCTCTCTCACAAAGCCCTTTGATAGACTGGTCTGTTTGAGGACCCAACCAGGGCATCGGACCCACCTATGAGAAAGGAGGATGAACACGTGAGTGGACCACTCTTCCCAATGAGGCTACAGCGCACGCACCACCCACCACCCGGGGTGCATGCACCTGCCTGGTAGGGCGAGAGCCACTCTCTACACCTGCACACTTGCTTGAATGGGTCTTAATATTTCCACATCGAAGCTTGAGTCCTTCTAGAAGTTGGCCCAATATAAATAAATGTTTCTGTTATTTACAACTAAAAGTATAATATCAAACCGATGGAACCCAATGAGTCATGTATTTCCCCTTCTATCTTGCTTGTAGAGTTCAGTCAGATTACTGAATGGCCTATCTCAAAGAGCTAAATCTAGTCATTTTATAGCTAAGTCCTTAGATAAACTTTCTCAAAAGAGCTGATTGCCTGCAAAAGTACAGAGGCCACCTACCTTGGATTGCCAAACCAGCCGGTAGGGGTTGCAGTAACCCAGCCTTTCCATGACTTTCTGGACGGTGGCGCCTACTTCCTGAGGATAGGGGTCTCCTCTGTTGACCGCCTGCAGCAGGGGCACAAGGGGAGTTCAGTCGCCAACACTGCGAAGGGCCCTGAGAGCCTCTGACCGTGTGGGGTGTAGAGTGAGCCCTGGCCCAAGCCCTGCCTTCCTGTCTCCTGCACTAGCGTTGGATGGTATGACCTCAGCTCCATCGCCAAACTTCATTGGCTCCATTTCTTCATCGGCCAAAGGAGAACACTGCACTCAATCATCTCTAAGGTCCCTAAGAGGATGTAAAATTCTATGTTCCACATTACTCATGGGAGATGGACAAGCACTGGGGGAGGAAGAGGAGGAAGGCAGCAGCACTGGGGCCAGGTTGCGGGCTCCCCAAGAATATGACCTGCACCTCCCCCTTCTTCCTCTCCCCTCACTCTTCCCACCACAGTGGACTACAGACAAATGCTTTGTGTACAGCAAACGTCTGCTATACGTTCCCTCGTTAATACCTTTGAAAATGTTCAACACAAATCTTATTTTAATGCTTTAAATATTTAGTGTGCACAGATGAGGAGGATTCGCATGCCAGAAAAGAGAATATGAAGCCATTAAAATAAAATAGGCTTCCAGAAGACAGAAACTTATCTCCAGAGCCACCTACTGCCGAAATGGCAACTGTCTGGCTGAGCTGAGGTGGATGGGAAGGCTGCAAGGGCGTGACCCTCATGACCAGCAGGCGGCGGTAAGGCCCCGTGAGAAGAGTGGCCCCAGACACTCAGGCGGACTCCACTAACCATAAGGTTAAAACCTTAATTGCATCTTAGAAAATGTAATTCTCCACCTCTCTGGCTTGGAAAGCAACGCTTTTCAGACCTGGTGCTAGCTCTGAGCTGATGAAATTGGTTACCTTATTCCAAGCACTTCTATATATCACACAGCACACTAGCTCAATCATTCTTGTTTCCAAAAATGCAACAGCTGTGGCACAGATTGCAGTATTTTAATGAACAACCTAGTATAATATGACTAACTATGGAGCAACCAGATTGCAACTCGACACACCCTACACTCACTTGCCAAAATGGGGTCCCTTGTCTTAGCATATTGAAAACTTTGCTTCCTAGAATTCAAACAGCACCTATCAAGTCTTGAGGGCAAAATAATGAGACTAAGAGTACTTAGTCTGGATAGAGACCCTACAGTTCAACACACTGAAACATCATCGGGTTGAGCTCCTTCAATGGGGTCTTCTCTTAACTATCCAACCTATTAGAAATTCTATAAATGATTGTATACTCAAGTTATCATTTAAAGAAAAGAATAAAAGATTTATTTATAATACTAAGAAAAGATCTATTTACAGTATTATAATTTGTTACGAAGTTTCAAGAAGTGAGTCTAGATAAGTTAGTCCCAAGTGGGGTTTCAGAAGTCAATCCTGCAGTGGGCTGAGGACATAACGGAAGCTGGATCCATTTTACACATTTAGAAAACAAGACAACCCAATCTCCTACCACTAAGTCACTCAACAAAATGTTCTTACTTACAGACATTGGCAGTGAGTGAGCGGAAAACAGGATGACCACCTCACTTCTCTTCTCAAGTGGAAAATGGTCCAGTTCTTTTAGAATGTGGTCTGCAAAGCACTGTGCGAATACCAAGAAAGGAAGGTAAGGAGGAAGTGGGAAGAAAGAAATGGAAGGAATAGAAAATATTTTAAAAATGAGAGCTATATCTCAAATCTCAGAACAACCCTCTAAAATCAGAACTCCCTTTTTTTAAAAAAAAAAAAATTGCAAACAGTACAGTCTCTTTGCTTTGGTTCATCATCAAAATGGATCATAACGGATTCAGGGGCCTAGGGAATTTGATGGGAAACATCTAAAGCCCGCTAATGGCTCCCTGCAAATGAATGTTGCAGGTCTGCTTCCCCTCGGGAAGCGCAGGGCACACTTCCAGATGGAAAGGAAACACAGATGGGAAGAAGTTGTTTTAAGACCTCTCATTTGCTCCGTTAGCAGGAAAACAGCTTACAGGGTCTTTCTAAATCTCCCTTCGTTTGGCATTCAGGCATATCGTGCGAAAATACATCAGTCAGAAACAGGAGAGAGATAAGCAAATACTCTTCTGTCTTTACATTTTCTTCTAACGCGTCAATCTTAGTAACACCCTTCACAACGGATGACAGGTCGTACAACCCCCATGAAATTCACAGAGGGCGAAAAGATGTGGCGGACGTGGGCGTCCATTCGGTCACATCTGTGGAACCAGGCTGGAGCGCTCCCGCCTCCTCCGCCAAACCTCTGTCCGCCAGACCAGTGAACGCCCTTCGTCTAGCTGGCACTTTCTGATTCACCTCGAAAGGTGCTGAAATACCAGATCTGAAAGGGCTTCCTTTCATCTTACACTTTAATCATTTTCTGTCTTTTAATTTATAAAAAATGCTACGAAGGACATTAATGGGTCAACTGACAAAATTGGAATTTGAATATAAATTAGATAAAAGTAAGTATCAATGTTAAATTAACTGAAGTTGGATGTTGTATTGCGGTTATGTAAGAGAATATTCCCGATCTTAGGAAACGCACACTCAAGTATTTAGATGTAGGGAGTGATGATATGTACAGAACTTATTCTCAAATGGTTCAGAAAAAAAAAATCATTTATATACAGACGCACACAGAGTATGTAAATAACACAACTGAGATAGATGTTAATAATACATGAATATAAGAATAGATGAAGAGTTCCTTATATCATCCTTAATCTTGTAATTTTTCCACGTGTTTGAAATTATTTCTAAATAAAGAGGTTTGAAAAAATTATAAAGGACAATTTATCAGAACCACATACATCTACACTTATTGGTATTTTGATATACCAGTGGTCAGTTGATACTATAAGATGAGCAAACTGTTCACTAATAAATATTGAGATATTACTAATCTTTCCAGAACCCTCAAAATTTGGTAAATAAATGTCCTAAGGTACAAAATGGTACCTAGAGTTGGATTCCCTTTTCAGAACTTATAATTTACCTATCGAGTAAATGTGATAGGATGAGATACAAACAAAAACAATATTTTCTGATCTTTGTAGTGTTTGGAAACTAAGGCTGTTCACAAAGGATTATTTTTGGACAGCAGTCTAGGTAAGGAGACCCACTGCAAAGTCTAAACAGAAGCTTAGAACATAAATTTAGTCTAATTACTAAATAGCAATATTAGAAAGACAGTCATAAAATGACTGTTTGGAGTAATTACTACCTATAACAAGTAGAATCCTGGACTTAGTTTTTAACTACATTTTTAGTTTTAGTTTAGTTTAGGGTTTTAGTTTTGTTTTCTGGTTTCCAAAAATTGCGTATCTTATCTAGAGTTTAGAGTTTTTCCTTTTCTCAGCTTGCAAAACTGCAAGTAAGAACACAATTTGATATGGCTTGCAGCAGTCTCTAAGCCATCTTTAAAACTGAAGGGGCCCTGGGCAAGCAGAAGTGCTCCTTAAATCACCCAAAAGCCATCTGTGGTATTTGCTATGCACAACTCCTCTGCAGAATGAAAGAGGCATGGGGCTCTCAGAGCCTTCAATCACACCATCTAGGAGGGCAGATAAATGCCTCTAAAATTCCCTTTCATTTTATGAACAGAGACTTCCTCAGTTAAGAGACCTTTCCATCTTTCTGCTTCCCCCCTTTTCAAAGGGCTGAATTTTAATGCAAATCTAATTACTCACTCGATCAGGGCAGGCAGATGCTGTGCAGATCCCTCCGTTCCCTGCTACCACATGTCAGAGCTGACCTGAAACACCCCGCCTTTCCAATCACAGGCCTCCAGGAGCAAAATAGTCAGGGGACATGGGTGCTTCAGGCAGTACTGGCTGGGCCAGGCAGCACAGCAAAGGAAGGACCACAGCTACACCCATCCCTAAGGGTAGACTCCTTCTTTTCACTTTTTACTTAAAACAAGATTTCAACTCAAGTGTTAACCCTTTATATGCCTAAGGAAAACAGTCTGCTCTGGGAAGAGCTGCCTCATTTTAATGATGTCTAGCACCATCTAGTGGCTACACATTTTCAATGACACCAAGCTTTTTAAGACATTTTTAAGAGTATTTTGCCAGAAGTCAGAGAATGTTCAAGGGATGAAAAATAAACTAGATGAAATTTAAATCACTTAATATTTCTTCTACCTTAAATAACTCAAAAGCAGAAACTTCTACTAGCAGAAAAAAACATACTTTCATGATTTAGGGCAATATTCTACCAGTTGCCTTCTCATATTTGACAGAAAAGAATACAAGAACACCAATTCAAAGCTACTGAACTGTAGTTTTAGCTGACTCTCCTAAAATCAAGCATCTATTAATATAAATATTATAAATATTAAATTGTATAGAATAAAGTTGAAATTTCTTTAATACATGAAACTTTTTCTCAACTGAAATGTTAAACTTATTTTCATGTCTCAGAATATGTAAATATATTACCTTTAAAATTTTTTTAATCTTTTGAGATTTTAAAGGATTTAGAAAATAGAGGATTTACTTTGCTGGTCAGGCATTCAAGCTACATTAGCTGGAACACTGCACACAATCTTTAATGTTCTTCTGGTCACTGAGAAACACACAGCTGAAAATACCATTTTGTTATGATCTGGGACTAACAGCATTAACCTGAAGAAAGAAAAGAGTCTAACTACTTTAGCATCTTTACATTCATTTTCTCTTTTCATAATAAATCGAGAATCTAATACTTTTTGTTTAATCCCCAGCACACAATTTAAGCAGGAGAATGGCAAGGCTCAGAAAGACACCCAGAAACACAGCAGGGACAAGAACCTGACTTGCCCCAGCTGCTGGCAGTCGCTGGCTTACCTGGATGAGGAGGCGATGTGTGGGCCACCTGTCAATGGTACTCCACTTCATTGTGGGCTTCCGTCCCACTTCATTATAGTATCTGTAAATGGCATTTAAGCTGCTGCCTGAAATATACAGGGGCCACTTAGTAGATGCGTTTCAATTACAGTGAAACTAAAAAACAGACTAGTAAAGGCAGTAATTATAAGTTCCAAGCAAGTAAATGCTTCTAAACTGAATCGGGCTAATTACAATCATTTCAATACTCTAAAATGCATATAGATTTAACGACCCTGCAGATGAAAATCACTAAAAAGTAATCAATTTCAATGGACTTTCAAAGATTATTGAGGCCACTTCTGAAACAAACAAGATAGCTGTGGATTTATGAATAATCAGCAGTCATTATTTGCAGGGGCCGAGTAATGTTAAAATTTTTTTCCAGTTATGAATATGATCAACCTCGTTGCAGAAAATATAGGGGATGGGGGAAGAAAGGAAAAAAGAAATCAACCATTATCCCAGCATGCTAATATAGTCATTGTTTTATTCTAGCATGGTTCTTCTCAGTTATTTTTCTTTAGAGCTGTTTTTTGTTTTACAAAGATGTAATTTTAATATGTATGTAATTATGCATCCTGAGTATTTTGAGCATTTTTACCTAATGCTATGAGAAAAATATTTTCCATGTTACAATAAAAGCTTTATAACCATCCTTTTGAATGGTTTTGTGATAAGGAGAGCAGCTTACTGAGGTTTCTATGAGCATTCTTCATCCCTAGAATAAGTTAAGTGGACACCAAATCCTAACAGGTAATCTAACAAAACTTGCATTTCTAAGTGAGCAATGGAAATCATGAAAATTCAAAACCTCAAGGAAGGCAGATGGTGCCAACTAAATGAGACTTTTTCCTGGCCTAGGGGAGCTGGCAGTGAGGTCAAATCTTAATCCTGTGAAACCAATTCTAACACGGGGCCCCTTCTTCAATCTTAACATAGGGCAAGGCCTAAAACATTTCCTTGCTTCCTACCACCAATCAATGGGGCTCTCTAACTATAAGAACTAGGTTTCCAATTTAACATATTAGTCAAGACAGAGCCATATTTGAAATCAAATGTACTCGTAGGCTAAGAGTCAACATTCAAAAAAAACAGTTTCAATTTTGGCAAGCAGAATACAGTGAACCAGAAGAATCCAAACTGACTCCATTCAAGGTTCAAAAACACCTCTCCAGAAGTCACAAAGTAGTCACCACCATATTTCCACTGTAACTGCATTTCACAGGTGGATACCATTTTCAGATTTGCAAAAGGGTTTCTGGAAGCTATAATAGCTCTTTTGGATCACTTGGAAATATTTGATAAACTACCAGAAATCACTAAGGGGAAAATATAACTGAGAAATTTGCTTATAATATTAATAGAATACACCAGCTCTGCCACAAAAGTACATGTCTAAAACACATGACAGATAAACGATGCTCTAGTGGCCACAAAGAATTAACATGCTTCCCAAAGCCTTTCACAGCTTGGGAGTAAAGATGTACCTATCCTTATATATGAGATACACTAGAAAAAAACTGAGCATGCATTGAAGTGTTGAACACACTGATAGAGCCAACTGTGAAATGAAAACTATAGTCAATCCTGTGTCATATAAACAATAATCTTAACTTATCTAATTTTTATTTACATGTTGGGGTATATTTTTTAAAGCAAGGCAAAAATATAGCTTAAAAATTCACAAGATCTGACTCATTCTCCATAATATATTACCAGATATTTTGAAGTTGTAGTGGTACATTTTCCAAAGAAATGACAATTCGAACTCTTGAGTGTCTGAGAACTCAGGCATTTTAACAGGTGCTCTGAACAAATATTTAAGGCACAAAATGAGCTTCTTTCTCCATATAGTTATAGAAATAATATGCATTCATATCCAAAAGCAATTTGGGAGTAAAAATGTGCTGACCTCAATCCTTGGAATAGAATGCAAACAAATGCGTGTGTGGGTGACAGTAGAAGCTTTGCCTACAATGAATGATACAGAGACTGCCAAACACAGATCATCTCTAGCTCCAGTTAAATATTTAGGAAACAACAAGCACAAACATTTTCCAAAATCGAGAACACTGAGAGGAGTTTACAAAGGGAACCCCAAACTGGGCTTTAGTTTTACCAGCAACCAACCCATCACTGAAGTACAACAAAAAATACATCAGTATTTCCCATGTAATACGGGCATCTCTGCTTTCCAAATGGAAACAGCTATCGCCTTTGCTCCATGAATAAGAAAATCAGGGTAGCTATAAAAAGGTTTATTATACAAACCTAGAGAGTGGTTTAAGGTTCATTACTGATCCATTATACAATGGCATTAAAGCACTGAATGCTCGCAGCCACTGCCTTCCACCCACCAATTTGTAATTCCCAGCCCGATGGCCAATAACTCAAGGGACAGGTGAACCATGAGATTTCAAGTGGACTGACCTGAACTCTAGTGTTTAAAGGTGCTTTAAGGAAACAGATTTGCCATTCAAATCACAAATAACTCATCCTTTTCTTTGACATTCAGACTCCCTGGTTATTTTTGCCTGGGCCATGCCTTCCTTCCTGCTATCAAAGAGACGCCCTTACCTGTGGTAGAGCAGCTGTACTGCGGATACTGCGTGAACGCGATAGCCCTTTCTAGGCCATCTCTCTCCATCTCCTCAATTGCTTCTTCTGTTAATGGATGGACGTACCGAAATCCAATATAGTATTTGTGAGGGGCTATTAGGAAGCACACATGGGAAGGAGAAAGTATTAATCTTTATATAGATTCCTCGGAGTCACCAAACACAATGCCATGCCCAGAAGAGAAACAGTTACCCTAATTTCCCATGGTGCAGATAATGTAAGCAAGTGGAGAATATTCCTTGGATCTTATCTACTCGCCAGCTGGTACATGCACTTTTAATCATAATTTTCTGGGATCAACAGCTCACCTACAAACCTTTACTTAGCACAGTGGTTTTTAAAACTTGAGCTTTTGTTCCTAATTCTCTGCTCTTGGTTGGGATAGGAGAGACTCCAGAGAAAGGAGGGGAAAATTAACACTTATTACTGAAGTATAACCTCCTCTTGCATACTGGACACCACGGTAGACACTTGGCATTTTTTTTTCTCTCATTTAAACCCTTTTTCAGATAAGAAAACAGAGACTCTAAAGGTTGACTGACCTGCCCAAAGTCACACCTAGCAGGTGGTCAAGCTGGAATTAGAGCCTGGGTTCCCCACCCCAAAGCCCCTCACCCCCAGCCTGTCCTGTCACCCAGTCCCCTTAGCCTCCAGGCCACTAGTTTATATAAACAAATGCAAGAGCTCTGGATACATGATAAAAGTTCAACAATTACAAATGATTAAAATGATTCTCCTCATTTTATATACATATGTAACAATGCTTAAATTGGAGGAACCAAGTGGGATTTTTTTTTTTTTTTTTTTTTTTTTGGAGGACAACAGTTTCCTACCAAGTGGGATTTAAAGTAATTGCTCTTGGCCAGGTGCAGTGGCACACACCTGTAATTCTAGCACATTAGGAGGCCAAGGCAGGAGGAACACTTGAGCCAAAAGTTTGAGATCAGCCTGAACAACATAGTGAGAACCCCATCTCTACAAAAAATTTAAAAATTAGCTGAGCGTGGCAGTGCATGCCTGTAGTCCCAGCTACTCAGGAGGCTGAGGCAAGAGGATCTTTTGAGTCCAGGAGTTCAAGGTTCCACGCAGTGAGCTATAAACGCACCACTGCACTCTAGCCTGGGTGACAGAGCGAGACCCTGTCTAATGAATTAACTAATTAATTGTTCTTTGCACCTAAATGGCCCACGTCTGCTGCATATCTTTGTGCCCCTTCCTGTCACTTCACCAAATCCCTCCCCTATTAATATCTTCTCTTTCATCTTCTTGCATCTTTCTTTTCTATATTTCAAAAGTATCCATATCACACAATTTCCTAGACCTTTATAGAATCATGAAACTGAAAGTTTCCTAAAGTTACTCAGTCTCATTTCCTTGCCTTTGCATAGAATTACACGTAACTCATATTCAGGGATGATACTGAGAATACACTACATCAAGAAAACCAAGATGATGTTACTGTCCAGAGCGTTAGCAAGGGCTACAACTAAGAATATGGACACAAAACTGCCTCTAGAAACATGTAGGTTACAGCGAAGGGAAAGACAGGAGTTGATCTCACATATACAAGGACATACACATGATGACACTCCTCATAACTTGACCCAGGGAACTCTGAAATAACGGGACACATTACCACGGCCAGAAGCAGGCTATTGTTAGGTGAGAGAAGCACATATGTGTATAAAAAGGGTGATTCAGTATTTTCTGGTGGGAACTGCAAAAAGGGGAAGGAAGGGGTATACGCAGAATCGTTTTCAGCTCACCATTCCTTCCAGGCCACCGATTTTATGCCATCTTGCATAATGATGGTGAGGAGCAGTTAAAACACAGCAGAGAACATGACCCTATGAGCAAACTCCAAATGACTGATCCTTCAAAGATTATGTGCTTCCTGCTAAAACTATCACCTGTCACAACACCGTCAAGCCCACTTAAGCAACTCGTGGTGATCTGAGTTGAGGTTTAGCAAGCCAGTGGAAATTGCTTTCTAATCTACTTTGAAACAATACGATTATCACACTGCCATAGGAAGACCTCCCAATGCTGCAGATGAGCCAGCTTCTCACATTTTCTTTTCACCTGTCCAGTATCTGAAGGTTGCAATCTAACGCCAGGGGCCTGGGAGTTCCTCAAACTGTGGTGCAGACTAAGAGGCGGAGAGGCTGCCCTTACAGATAAAGGCAGGGTGGGGGACCACATTTTAAAGTGAGAGAGAGTAAAATCCTCTGGAAAGAACAGATAATGTTTTCTAAATGCTTTCTAAATACATATTCTAGAAAAAGTGGCAATGTGCTCTGACTGTGCCTAACCCGAGGAACCAGCAAACAGTGCTCATGAAAGACCCTTGCCCGTCAGGGTGGGTTCCACACTGTAGCTGGCTGTCCCTAGCAGGATGCAGGGAGGGGAAGGAGCCTCTCTGATGTCAACCAGCACCACATCTGGTGGGCACTTCTGGCCAGAGGGAGCCCAAAATACACGACTCACTGACCTAGCCTGGATACCTGCAGAGGGTATTTAATTTTCACAGGAATCCTAAGAGTTGGTTCTATTATCATCCCACTTTTGAGATGAGGCTCAGTGAGGTAAGCGAACTGCTGGAGAAGGCAGCACCCTGTGTACAAGAACCCCCGCTGCTCCCCACGCTACACCCTGTAAAGAACTGGATTGTTTCATGAGTAGCTATTACTTACAGCTTCAATCCAAGCAGCCACGATCTAAATAATTAAACTGTAATGACGATTTTAGATTTAGACTTTTCATCAGATGATTACACTTCTCACCTATCTCCTGCTCTACTCCCTACATTTCTGCAATGTTGGTGCAACTGTATGAAACCATTTCCAAGCCAGATCCCCAGTACAACTCACTGCCTTAGGTAATTGGTCAATTCCATGCAAAGCCGGTGCAAGTCTCAAAACTTCTACACTAGCCACCAAACAACAACTGCATCCCTTAAAAAATGACAGCATGCACCACTTTTATCTGTTTACAATCACCACATTTTCTCGCCTAAAGAGAATTTTTCTTAATTAGAAATAAACAAATAGAAGTAGTTCAAAAGTAAACTTTATAACTATATAAGAAAGAAAAGATCAGAAGGGAAGAAGAATGAGAGACAGATGGTGAGAGAGAAACAAAGAAAACAGAGCAACATGAAGGGGTGAGGGGAGGAGGGAAGTGACTGTGCTGGTCCCACCCAGAGAGGGACCTGGTCTTCAGCAGCTGGCTTCATGCCCACACAGGAATTGTGAGCAGCAGGACAAGGAGCCTCTTTCTGGGCAATGTGGGGGCCCCTGAGAGAGGCACAGAGCCACACTTGGTGGTCTTCTTGGTCCTCAATGCAAAATTCTCCCACTAAGTTTCCAAGCCTTGAGACTATTTCCCGTATCCCACATTCACACTGCATGCTCACCAGCCTTCATAAACGCTTGGGACACCATCTCTCCAGTAAGTTTCCAAAAGATTCTCTTTCTGCCTCTTGAGCAGACTGGCCTGAAATATTAAGGTCCCACTAGACTAGAAGCTTCTTGTAAGTAGAAACCATGGTTTTCAACTTTGGTGTGTTTTTTTTGGTTTTCAACTTTGAACAACAGCACCAAACAGTGCCAGGTATTCAATGGGCTGCTGAATGAATGAATGAATGAGTGATCTCTTGGGCCTTATTCAATGCCACTACTATACCCCAAAAGCAGGTGTGCTGAAATGATTAAGTGGTCATCTACCAGCCAGGAGAAAGCCAAAATGAACCCTGCCTGCCTCAGAGGGTCCCGAGTGTGGGCCACAGAGATGGTGATATGACAAAAGGGCATCAATACCAATGCCCTCCCAGGACGGAGATCCCGGACAAGCTTCCAAGATCCAGGGAAGCCAAAAGTAGCCCCCAAGAGCAGTGACTGCCTGCCTCAGTGAAAAGTGCCAGGAAACAGAGTTCCAGGAAGGTAATGGCATGGCTCGCTCACTACTCTCCCTGACTCATGCTCAGAGCTTACAGACATCTGGCAGATGGATAAAGAATGGATGGACGCAGGAATTAAGGGATGAAAGAGCGAGTAAGCGAGTAAGCAAGCAAGTGAGCGGAACGAGCAAAGGAGGAAAGACCATTTCCTGCTGCGTTAGGGACGATTTAGTGACTGGACAGGCAAGCCACTGAGCTGATCCGTGCTCCGTGGACACATGAAACTTATCCCCAAAGTTATAATAAAGAATAATGGACTGTTAAAAATAAGTCTCTATAGGATAGAATGCTTAAGCACTGAATTTTTTTTAAAAAATCACTTTTACAATAATTTTGACTGTGTAAATATAGAGTGAATATTATTATTCTTTGGTCCCTACCAAAGCAGAGAATAATTAATCCTAGAAGCTACCTGCTTGTAACTTCCTCTCTTTGCACTAAATGGCCACATATTAAAATGATAAGACATTTGATAGTAAGTAGGTCATTGTGTGAAAGCCAGATTATTCCATGGACTCTTTCCAAGCCAAACTGGGAGGCTGAGGCCATAGCTGGTCTGAATAACCCAAAAGTCTTACTATTGAGACGGGAGGAGGTGGGGAGCATACTCTTCTGGATCTATTCGTTTTTCAAGTCTGACAACTGTACTAGGGCTCTTTTTTTTTATTTTAGAAACAGAGTCTTGTTGTGTTGCCCTGGCTGGAGTACAGTAGCTGTTTATTCACAGGCACAATCATAGTGCATTGTACCCTCAAATGCCAGGGCTCAAGCAATCCTCCCACCTCAGCCTCTGGAGTAGCTGGGACTGCAGGCATGCACCACCACACCTGGCTCCCTAGGGCTCTTTATAACGATGGGCACTATAGTAACACATAAACAGGAAAATAAAGAGGGCACCTCTCTGCCTTCTCTTTCCACTGAAGACAGCACAGCAATTGCAACTCTGATTCATGCTAAGCCACAATAAACTGGTAATGCCTAGAGCGTTTGTTCTCTAGCAAGCAGGTGTGACAGGGCAGTCTAGCATTTAGTATTCAGTATTACAAAAACAATAGTGTGTTCTGCAATCAATTGTATCTTGGATGTGTTCAATATGGCACTGGTAGGTCATTCATGCATTTAGGGCGTCATTCTGCACATTATTATTCTACTAGAGGTTTTCAGAGGGCAATTACCAGATGTGTACAACACTTTTTTTAGTGCCATATCCAACACAGCACTTCAGGACCTTACGATGGTGGTGTTGCCAAGAGCTGAAAGCAATTGCTGAAAGTTGCTTTGTGTCTTGTGGCTTCAGTGATAACTAGCTAATTCTGTTCTAAATGCTGATCTAATTAGCTATCCAGTCAGAAAGATAAGGCAATAGCAGCAGCCTCAATCCATTTCCCAAAGATTTCTTTCCAGCACAATGACATATGCATCTTTTATTTATGGTATGTCGCTTGTGTCTTATAACCTAGCTCCATTTAACAAACATCTTAAACTTCCTTTTGAAACTAATGCTCCAAATTCGTAGCTTTTTCATTTGTAACATAAGAAGTAATGGGTATAAAAGACATTGGAGACTCGGGAGAGGGGAAGAGTGGGGGGTGGATGAAGGATGAAAAATCACCTATTAGGTACGATGGACACTATTCAGGCGATGGGTACACTAAAAGCCTAGACTTCACCATAACACAATGCATCTATGTAACAAAAATCACTGTACCCCTTGGATCTATTGAAATTTGTTTTCGGGTAAAAAAAAACAAATAATGGAAAAGGCTATACAATCAAAGGATAATGCCTCAAGAGCTGAACAAAGTGATCATGTATTATGTAGAAATCCCCGCAAATCGAGAGTTGCTGGTACAAGAAAGCATCTGGCATCCAATACTGTTGTGAATTTCATGACTACTTTGAAAGAACACACCTAGGGGCATGTTAACGAAGAAACACCATACCTGTGGCAGGGGACAACTCATCCAGCAGCTTCACCATGCCTTCTCCCTGCTTGGAAGTCCACATCTTGATGGGGGACCCGCCTCCAATCCTACGGTACTGCTCTTGAATTTTGGGGGCTCGGCGTTTGGCGATGAATGGTGCCAGCTTACTAAATTATTTAACATGTAGGTAAGTGGATTTCATCCCACCTTAGCAAGCTACTAGCTTGCTAAGTAGCAAGTAGAAACATTTTCTAGCAAGTAGAAACATTTTCTACTCAATAAAAAAAAAAAGATAAGCAAAATTTGAAGAAAACCCTAATAAAATAGAGCCTTTAAAATTAGAAGCTGGAGGTCACTGACGACAACCTAGAGCTAGACACTCTGTGAGGAATAGCCACCTCTGCTCCATGGGTTGTTCCAGTAGCACACCCTGAAGATTCGGGACTCCCCATGCAGAGAACCCTGGATTTGTGCTAGCTACTATCTTATGACGTTTTGATCTTGCACCTAATGAGAGCTAGGATGTCAGACATAGGAAGCATACATTCCTCTTAATTTAAAAAAAAAATGTATGTTAATCCTATAGATGTACTTGCATATGTGAGCAAAGACATATGCACAACAATGTTCACTGAAACACTGTAAACAACCTAATTGCTCATCAGTGAAGCACAGGTTAAATAAATTAAGGCACAGCTATACAATGCAATTCTAAACAATCATGAAAAAAATGAGCCAGATCTATATAATGTTATGAAACAAGATACAATATTTTTTCCCTTAAAAAAAAAAAAAGCAAAGTGCTAAACAATGTGCATAAACACGTCTGCATTTTTGTACCAAAGTGGGGAGGGAATGTG
This sequence comes from Mirza zaza, assembly GCA_008750895.1. NCBI lineage: Eukaryota > Metazoa > Chordata > Mammalia > Primates > Cheirogaleidae > Mirza > Mirza zaza. The sequence continues at coordinate 29,737 of VSMD01034769.1, forward strand.
TGTGTGTGTGTTGTGTGTGTTTATACACGGTTGGACACACAGGGACTACTTCTGGATGTAACAGTGCTTACCTCTGGGTGGGTGACTGGGAGGATAGAGTTCACAGTCAAAGGGACACTTGCTTTTTACTTTAAATATTTTTACACTATTTGCATTTTTATCACATGCATATATTAATTTTTCATTACAAACACCTATTTTGAAAGAAAAAGGAGAGGACAAGGGAGAAAAGGATGACAGGAAGAAGAGGAGGGCAGCAACCATCCACATTCATGGTATGAATGAATAATAATCATCACTTCCCTGCATGTTAATCAGATGTTAAGTGCAAAGCACAAATATATTTTTAAAAATCTTTAAAGGTGCTTCGGTTATGTCAAGCCAACTGCAATTTCCAGGGCTCTGGAGAGGAAAAGGCTCAAAGAAAATCCTCACTTAACTTGCTTTCTCTCTCCCGTGCAATTCTTCCAAGATCATATCCTTCTGATACCCAACAGGAACTACCGGTAATGCTGCTGCCCTTACCATTACCAAGTATGCATTAAAACTGCTTATTTTTAGTACTACAGTAATAGGGTATTGGGCAAGTGGGAGGGGGGAGGGGGCGGGTATATACATACATAATGAGTGAGATGTGCACCATCTGGGGGATGGTCATGCTGGAGACTCAGACTTGTGGGGGGAGGGGGAACGGGCATTTATTGAAACCTTAAAATCTGTACCCCCATAATATGCCAAAATAAAAAAATAAAATAAAATAAATAAATAAAAACTGCTTATTTTTTTTATTTTTTTTGGAACTACAGAGTTAAGAGATATGTGCAAGGCAAAATGTTTTACATACATTATAAAACAGTGCAGGTGTTTATATGGATTATATGTATCTTACTTTTGAATAGGAAGCGTCATGAGGTCTCGGTCCAAGAAGAGCCTCAGAAGAAAGTCGTGAACTTCTCCAAGGGTTTCAGGGCCTCCCATGTTTAGCATTAGTATTCCTGTTTTTGGCTTCCTACATAAAATAAAACAGTTGATTTGTCACACTTTGTATTATCCTCTAGGGCAGAATCTTGGCTCAGCTAGCAAACTCCCATCTAATCTGCCTGATGCAAAGGTAAAAACCTACACCTCCTTTTGCTGCTGTCACTTAGCTACCTATCTGAGAATACATGAGGCCTCCACAGTCCCAGCTCAGACTCTGACCTTCATCTCTTGGCTCCATTCATGACATTGTTCACTCGGCTTGAAATGTTTCCCTATTAAAGTGTCAGCCAGAATGAAGATCCGATTATTTAACTACTGAGAGTCAAAGCAGAAATCAAAACTTGTGCTGAACCTGTACATGTGAATGCACAGGTTATCTAGCCCCTCCAAACTTCAGGTTTCCTCATCTGGAAAACAGAGTCCACCACCCACCTCAAAAAGCTGTTTTGAGAATTCAATGGGCAGCAGAAGAAAAGAAATAACAAAGCTTAGAACAGAACTAAATGAAATGGAAACCAAAAAAACAATACAAAAGATTAGTGAAACAAGAAATTGGTTCTTTGAAAAGATGAAATCAATAGGCCACTAACTGGTTTAACCAGAAATAGAAGAGAAAGGATTCAAATAACCTCAATCAGAAATGAAAAAGGAGACATTACAACTGATACTACAAAAATCATCTGTGATTACTACCAAGACCTCTATGCAAACAAACTAGAACACCTAGAGGAAACACACATTCTCCCAAGCCTGCATCAGGAAGAAATAGAAACCCTGAACAGACCAATAATGAGCGGTGAGATGGAAACAGTAATAAAAAATCCCCCAACAAAGAAAAGCCCCAGACCACATGGATTCACAGGTGAATTCCACCAGATCTACAAAGAACTGGTTCCTATCCCACAGAAACTATTCCATAACGCCAAGAAGGAGTGAATCCTCTCTACTCATTCTATGAAGCCAGTAACACCCTAATACCAAAGCAGGAAAGGATACAACAAAAAAAGAAACCTATAGACCAATATCCCTTATGAACAGAGATACAAAAATCCTCAGCCAAATACTAGCAAATGGAGAATTCAATGGGTAACGTACTCAGCGACTCAGCATGTTCTGGTACATGGTAAGTTCTATTATACACAGACAGGGGTTCCCCTATTATTTTAAATATCCGAAGTAATAGTACCAGCCCATCTCTCACACTCTGGAATCTGGACAATCTGCTCTCTTCTCCTTAGACAATTATTAAATTAAATGGTAACTGACTTAGAGCATTGCCTGCTACTTTGCTTTCTTCTCCAATACTTGCCTTTACTCCTTCCAAGTCTCCTGTGATGATAAACTACATCTCTCACTTCACACTCACCTCTCTGTCCTTTATATAAATCCACTGCTTAGATAATTCCTGCAAGAAATGGGGCTAACATTCAAATTAGTCCCAGCTACAGAATCAAGCTTTGAATGAGCAAAAACAAAGCAAAACTCCATAATGAAAGTTTTAAGTAAGCAGTTTCTAAGAAATTAAAAAACAAAAGTACTATGCAAAAATATAAACTTCTAAAACCCAGATCAATCTCTGCAGCTTACACAGTCCAAAGTGAGCCAGGCCAGGAGTTCTCACTCCTAAACCCCACCAGCAGGCAAGGTGACACCAGAGCAGAACCAAGTGCCTCTGGGAGCCACCAGAAGACCATGACGAGAGACTCAGAGTCTGAGCTGGGCTGTGCAGACCCAGAGGCCTGTGGGTCCCCATGAACAAGTAGCCACGTGATGGCAGCAATGGAAAAACTAAAGGACAAGGAGTGTTTCTTACATTCATTTTTTTTTTTTTTGCATTTTAAAAAATTGAGATATAATTCACATAACATAAAATTCACCATTTTAAACTGAACTCAGTGGTTTTTAATATATTCAGAAGGTTTTGAAACCATCACAACTATCTAATTCTATGACATTTTCATCACCTGACAAAGAATATCTGTATCCATTAAAGCCACTCCCCACTCTTTCTCTCCTCACCCATGGCAACCACCAACCTACTTTCAGGATCTATGGATTTTGCCTATTCAGGACATTTTGTAGCAATGGGATTGCACAATTGTGCCTGGTTTCTTTCACTCAGCACAAAACGTTCAGGGTTCAATCATGTCACAGCAAGAACCAGTGCTTCCTCCCTTTTTGTGGCTGAATAATATTCCATTGTGTGACTATTCCCTCCATTTCCTCTGGGTAAAGCAGCTGAGAAATAACTAGCCTGAGGTTTATCTAAAACGCCATTATTGTAAATGGTGAGGGGTCCATTTCCTAAATCTCCCACATCAGACTACCTCTGACTACCACAGTGACTAAACCAACCCTGCTGAGACGGCTTTCATTTGAAAGACTGTTCTTAATGTGCTCTAAAACTAACGATATTATGATGTCATCTTAATGGCAATTTTTAAGCAGCTGTTAAAGTTTGGCAGTAATGTAAGGCAACAGAGTGTGTTAAATTTATACAGGTGGAAACTGTTTTCTTGATCAACCAGTGTAGATGAAGAATGAGGTAGAAATCTGAACTTTCAGCCTAAATTTTCAGAATAAGAACCAATTCCTGAGGAAGGGGAAATGTTACATTACAATGATGAGGTCAAGGATTTTCTAATTTAGACCCCACTATAAAGATCACTTTTCACATCATTGTCTCAAACCAGGGTTTTTGAGCCTCGGCACTACTGACATTCTGAGCTGGACAATCTTTTGTTGTAGAGGATTGTCCTGTGCAATGTGGGATGTTTAATAGCACACCCAGCCTCTACCTACTAGATGACAATAGCATATATCCCACCCCAGTTGTGACAATCAGAAATGTCTCCAGACATTGCCAAATTTGTCCTGGAAGTCAAAAATGTTCCCTACCCCCTACTAAGAACCACTATCTTACAGGAAGAGTTTAATCCCCTTTTCACTAAACCAAGCAACTACACTAAAGATGCCATTGGTATATAACTTTTCCACCCAAAAGTCCCAATCACTACATTAACAGTGCTGTTGAGTTTTCTTTCCTTGATAGCTGAAAATTCCAGATGCATTATTTTGTGAAACTGTAATATTTCCTTAATCTTTCTGAGACCACCAGTCTTCTCCTGGGATCCTATCTTTTACCCTCAAAATCTGTGACTCACAATAAATTAAGTGCATTTTCCCATGGATTGCTGCCAGTTAACAGATTACTGGTTTAAAAACCCCAGGCTAAAAGACTTACCTAAGCCACAGAGGGTATCAACGTGCAAACGGGATTTAGAACTGCTTTTCATCTATAACACCTGAGCTCAGAACAAGAGTGGTTTGAAAGGGGACGTTACTCTGCCCTGCTCACAGTCCTACAAACCCATGTTGATCTTATACATGAAAGAGATGCACACGATTTGAAAATGCCTAAAAACGCATGCACTTAATTCAAACTGTGTTGTGCATGACAAATAGCGCATTAGTAAGCCCTGGCCCGACCCGCCTCTATTCCAGAATGTGAAGTGCAAGCTTTAGTCAAGGGTCTCCATATTTTCTCCCCTCCAGACAGAGCACACCTGAGACCAGGGTCTAAATGGTCACATTCCCTTTGTTTGAACATAAAAGTGCACATAGCAAAACACATTTAAAACTTGCACTTGAAAAGGTTTCAATGTTTCACCATTTTCAAATTCTATGACTCTCAAAACACAATGTTTTTCCTTTAAACTATTAAAGGTACATAACAGGAAACTTAAGCTCATCAATTAATAAAGGAACAATAATCCTATTCTACCGTATATGGTCAGCATCAAGAAAAAGTAGCAAAATTCCAGCTCTTCATGAAACCTAATTGGCCTGTGCACCTACACTGCCTCTAGAACAGACTTGGGCAAACTACAGCCCATGTACCAAATTTGCACGCACAAGCAAACACAGCGCCTGTTTTTATAAATAAAGTTTTATTGGAGCACAGCTCCACTCATTTGTTTACATATTATGTATGGCTGCTTTCACATTACAACAGCAGGGTTGAACAGCCACAAAAGAGATGATTTGGCCTACAAAGCCTGAAAAACTGACTACCTAACCCTTTGCAGAACAAGTCTATCAACCTCTAATCTAGTATAGAGTCTAGTCTAGTGTTCCAGTCTAGTCCAGTGTAAGCATTAAGCAGCACAATGCCTTCATGATGTCTGGCATCAGAATGATCCACTGATCATAGACACTCATTGCTTTACCATTTCTAATGTGGAAAAACTAGAAACCACCTACATGCCCCCAAAGGTGGGATAGGATAAATAAATTGCTCTTAAGCTGCTGAAAATAAAGTAAAACAATATTTATATGACAGCACAGTAAATAAAAAGAGGAAGTTATAAAAATACTACATATAGTATTGTCACATTTTGCTAAATAGATACTGAGTGAATTTTTTTTTTTTTTTGAGACAGAGTCTCACTCTGTTGCCCAGGCTAGAGTGCCATGGTGCAAGCCTAGCTCACAGCAACCTCAAACTCCTGGGCTCAGGGGATCCTCCTGCCTCAACCTCCCAAGTAGCTGGGACTACAGGCATGTGACACCATCACCAGCTAATTTTTTCCACATATACTTTTAGCTGGCCAATTAATTTCTTTCTATTTTTAGTAGAGACGGGGTCTCGCTCTTACTCAGGCTGGTTTCAAACTCCTGACCTTGAGCAATCGCCCACCTCAGCCTCCCAGAGTGCTAGGATTACAAGTGTGAGCCACCACGCCCAGCCCTGAGTGAACATTAATAGATATAGAGACAAAATACTGAGTGGTAAGATTAACAGTGATTTTTTTTTTAATCTTTTTTGCCCCATCTGTATTTTCTAAAATGAACCCATTTCTTTTCTATAAATATGATATAAAGTTACTTAATAGAATATGGGTTTTTAAAAGATTTTTATTTAATTTTAATAACATTAAGGCTATTTATATTATTGACTTTTGCCACTAGGATAATATAGTAGTGAAATAATTTTCCTCCCAGGGTCTACACTGAATTAGTTCCATCAATTTATACCGAATACTTATCCCAGTGGCTGAAGTGGGGAGAGGGGCCAGTGGGGGCAAGGAGGAATGGCACCCTGCTTGGCATGCTGCCAGGCAGAGGTGCTGTAGGGCCCCACCCCTAACGCTCTATGCCCAACAAACTGCACTGTACTTAGCACTCAATCGATGTACCCACGATCACACAATCAAAAATAACAAACACAAAATAAGAATGTTTTATTTTCCTACTTATATAACTTTCACAGAGAAATGTCTGGTCTAGCAGAAAGGTCAGGAGTTAAATAGGTCACTTTCTTCCCTCCACTCTGCCTCGTGTTGAAGCATGTACGCACCCATCTAAATAACTTCCCTATACACAGCCTTCTGTGGCCTCTGCGCAGAGGAAGACTGGGGGACAGCTGTGGCTTCTGCTACTGAAGAGGGCACAGCAACAACGTCATGCCTGCTGCCGGCCGCCAGCAAACGGAAGAGGTCAGGCAGGAAACGTGTACTTGATCTCTTTAATAAAAACTATAAATCATATTATGTCATTTATAATTATGTTCACTGTGTTAACAGATGAAAAACTATGGTAGAGTTTCCTATAGAAATTCTAGGTGGATTATTCTTAATTCTGTACAGAACATACATTTCACAGGCATAATTATGTTAGGGTCATAAATACATTTGCATCATATATATAATTTGTGTTATGTGACATACTCCAGAACCAAACTCTCACATGATTTGTAGACTGTTTGTACTCAACTATGTGTCCTCTAACAAAAGCCCTGTTGCAGAGGTGGGGAGAGGTATAAACTCTGCGGGTTAACAGCTACTTAAAGGAAACCAAGAAAATAACATACTACTCATACATACTGGGTTTTCCCAGCGCCTTTCCTCCTAGGCAGCTTGTATTTACTGGTGTTTGCATCGATAAAGAGAAATCCTTATTTGTACCTGACATTAGGCTCATACCTCTTCTCCGGCTGAACTTGAGGTTGTGCCCTCTTGGCATGCTGGGCGGCTCCTGCAGCGGCAGTGGCGGCGGCTGCACCCGACCTGCACCTCCATGGCTGGCAGGCCCCCACAAGGCCGTACACCACTGCAACAAAATGAAAAGAGTTAGCATGAAATCTAGCTGGAAAGTAATTTCTTTTGAAGAGGTCCTCAGAGAATAATTCCTGGCTTTAAAGTTTAAAGAGATGCGACAGCAGAGACAATTTTCCTAGCATTTCTCTGCAGGCAGGTAAAGAGAAATGCCTTCCGGCCTCTCCAAGGGGAGGGGCTGGGGGCTCGCCCCCTAGGATGGCTTATGAGGGCTACAGGGAGGCTTCTTAGAAGCGACACACACCTCCTCTCCCTGCCGTGGCTGCAGATTTTGCTCTGATCCCTCCTGAGAAGCACTGCACGTCATGACGTTACTGACAGGAGCATGCTGCTCACGTGAAAGGGGAGGGCCCGCAGAAAAGGTGAAGAGCCACCGACTTAGGGAGTGGAAATTGGGCCAGTTTTCAACCCATCGCACATCTCATTTCTATCTACAACTGAGAACCCCAGTGTCGCCTTTGGATGTTGACAAAAGGGGTCTCTGCTTTCCAGGCCTGTTCTGGCCCTCCTCCCACTGCACCCCACCCCACAGGGGGTGCAGTCTACACGGCCAAGGAGACGTGCCTCTCCCAGTATCCATGCCCCACAGGCCAGACCAGGCTCCCACGACCCCAGAACTCCCTGTCCCCAAAGTCCCACACCCACTTCCAGGATCTGTACAGGCCTCTTTCCTAGATTCATCCTCCTGAGGACAGATTACGCCATCGGTGGGACCAGTTCTTGACCTGAACAGTGACCGAGTCATTCAGGGCAGGAACAAGAATGAAAGCCGAGCCGGGAAGACTGGAGCGTCCACATGTGCGGGCGCAAGGCTCCTCACAAGGCAAGAAAGAGCGGTGGTGGGAGGAGAAGCAGGAAAGCCACTAGGCCAGAGGTAACTGTCCCCTGTACATTTCTACAGGAGCTCTAAAAAGTTTGAAAGCTCATCCTACCAAGTTATTATAAAGGTCTATTTATCAATAGACCTTCTATTGACAGAAGGAGGATGGAACATATTTCACAGTCCATTAGCTTGCTAGCCCACATATGATATATATGCCTCCATGTATATTCTTGTCCTGGGCCCCATAAGAGTTAGTAATGAGCCTGGAGAAGCCACTTGAATTGAGGAGTCCCTGTGCCATACTCAGTTGTCATATGAAGAGTATTGGTCCTTAAACATCCAGTGAAATAAAACTGAAGCCATACAGTGCGTATTGAAGATGACAATGTGGTTACTACCATGCCCCATGCTGTACACTTGACCTCCTTCCCCATTCTTGAATCAGCAGATTAGAAACCAGCTTGCAATCAGTCTCCTACCCCCCTCCTGAGGCAAATGTGTCCTAGGGAAGAATTCAGGCTATAGACCAAGCAGATCTGACTCTGAATCCAGTTCTGCTGCTAGTAACGTGACCCAGGGCTAGATTATAATCTTTCTGAGCCTTAGTTTTTCTAGCTGTAAAATGATGATGCCTTGCTATTGGGATACTTATGAGAATTAAAGCAGAGAAGTAAAACAGTTTACATTGTCTGCCATAAGATTAGGTATTAGCATTAGTTCCAATTTTAAGTTTCTAGAGGATAAGGACCATACCTGCTCTGATTTTTTTATCACCTAGGATGTCTATAAAATATAACAGAATGATATCTTTGGGGCACTTAGATTTCCAACTACATAGATTATGCACATTCCCAACAGAGCCAATTATGTGAGCTTATGCTGAATAATCTTTACCAACTCAAAGTGGAAGTGCAAAGATTGACATAAAGAAGTTCAATTCCACTCAAGTAAAGTCTCAAACCAACTCACTTCTCCTTCCTTATTTTAGCTAAGTTTAATTCTGAACCACATGATGAAATTTAACCAGATTCTTAATCATGCTGCAATGTCCCCAATTCCTTACATGAATGAGATTATATCAGATTCCATGGGGTATGAGAATAAAACTCTGGCATTCCATAACTGGACTGCTGGTACAGGGTGAGCATCCCAAATCCAAAAATTCAAAATCTGAAATGCTCCAAAACCTGAAACTTTTTGAGCACTGACATGACTCTCAAAGGAAATGCTCATTGGGGCATTTCAGATTTTAGATTTTTGGATTTGAAATTTTCAACATGTAAGGATATTCTAAAAGTCTGAAATCCAAAACAATTCTGGTCCCAAGCATTACGGATAAGGGATACTCAACCTGTAATAAAATAACATTTCCTCTTTCAGATCAAAAAAAAGCACGGAGGAAGAAACTGGGGAAAGACTAGATTCTCAAACTAGTAAATCAGGATTTCTTAGTACAATTTGGGGGCCAATAGCTTTTCGACCTGCATAACTATTGCCATGCCCTCTACTTACAAAATTCTCTTCCCCATGGTTGAGCAAATTCTCAGAGAGGAGGGTGATGCTACTAATAAGGGAACCCTTCCACTCAGGACTTAGAAATAATACAACCACCCCTCAAAGACTTTTCTAAAATACTCCTCTCCCCTAATGATCTAATGGTTCTAGAGAAATGAAGAGTGTCTCCTACCTGATGATTAGGGTATGTCTAGGCTAAACGAGTTTAAAGTAATCTTTCAAAGGACCACCTAAGACTCCTGAAAAAGCTGAAGAGAATCTGATGGCACAGGCAGCATTGTGTAATGTAGAATGTGTGTGTTTTGGAGCCAGAGAGATCTGAGCAGACATCCCACAGAGGATCAACAAGCAGTCTGGCTATGTTTGGGCAACTCACTGAGCCACTGTCTCACTTTTCTCATCTGTAAAACGGTGATAACAGCCTAGCCTTGCAAGGCTGTTGTGAAGATTAGAGGGGAAAATTATGTCCAGCCCCAAGTACAGTACACACTGTATGTGGTTAAGCAAAGAGATTAAGAATATTCAATAGTAAAGACTTGACCACTTATGAACTAAAACCAGGTAATTCTGCACCTTCTTACGTGGACAACTGATCTACCTTTAGACAGCCTACAAATAATAAAAACTATCAAACTGAGGAATAGACAGAAAAGGAAAAGATGATGTAAGAAAACAAAACTTCATAATTCCTGCAGTGGTGAACACACATAGTCCCAGCTACTCATGAAGCTGAGGTAGGAAGGTCATTTGAGCTCAGGAATTCGAGATCAGCCTAGGCAACATAGCAAGACCCCATCTCAAAAAAAAATGACTTCATATATGCTGGACAAACCCAACAGGTGATCATTTAAAAGTATAACTGTTCCTTAAGTTCGTATCAACTTGTTCTTCGAAACCAAATTATTTTAATATTTTGGATGTTTGGGGGTGGGGCACAGGAAGGTAGAAGGCAAGGTTCACAAGTACTTAAATACATAATAGAGCCTTTTTCTATCACATTGGAGATGAGAATTATTTCAAAAGTACTTACAAAAACATGTACCATTTTAAAAATTAACAAAATAGAAATAAGGTTCTATATTATGACCATTAAAAAAAATGAGAGGGGTTGCTTCAACAAAGAATTGTTATTTTCTGGTGAGCAGCCAAAATATGCTACTATCTTTTATTTAAACACTAAAACTCTTTTTTCTTATCCTAGAAATTATTTTCTAAATTACAAAAGATATATATACTCGGTGTAAAAAATTTGGGAAAAAAAACAGGCACAAAGAAAAACAATAATTCATATAGATAAATAGTATATGGCCCACCCCAAGAAGCTTATTAATTTTGTAATATGCTAAAACACAGAGTATAAAACTTTGCTTTCCTACTTTTACTTTCAGAGATCATTTTCAGAAACACTACTCAATTTTTTCCAACCCAAATAATGTTGATCCTTTCCTATTAACCAAAATGATTAAATTATATATTGCTAACTACACCTTAAAATTGAAAAAGTCTGTAACACAAATTGACTTCAAATCTACTTCTGCCATGGTTTCCGAATCCTTCCACTTATAACCTAGACCACAAATAATTTAAAGTTTCACATATTGTCCTGTGACCTCAAATCTTGAGCTTGTCAGACTTTATTTGCGACAGGAAAGTCGGTGAAAGAAACGATTAATTTAATACTTCTTTGGGCCTCAATCCTGGCACTGCTGCTGCTGCTTAAAAGATACTGCATTTCATCCCCAGTGTCTTCAGTAAGTTATCCTCATTGTACACTGGGTCCTTGTCATTTTCCTGACAAAGGCACCTGCAATGAGATATGGAGGTTCACAGCGGATTCTTTCCAAGTAGGTACCAGACTGTTGACTTAGGGAACTTCTTAGAAAAATCAGTCAAGCCTGTGTCCAGTCACTGTTCAAATGCAGTAAATAAACGCCTTATTTGTGCCTGTCTTTTACATTCATCACTGTAAACATTTTGAGGATCTCTATGTACCTACTGCGTGCTAGGAACCGTGCTAACGGCTTCACCTGCATCCTACTGATCTCCATGGCAAGCCTGTGAGGCATTACTTTTTTCCTTTCACATTTACCAAACCTCAAGCGAGGCTGGGTGCCTCCCACAAGGTGTCACAGTTGGAAATGCCGTCGCGGCCAGGTGTGTCTGACCCGGAGTCCCATCAGAGCATGCTATGGACACAACCTATATTTCTGGTTTGCATCAGAAATGTGTGAGGTTGTTAACGGGTCTCATTTGTTTTCCAGGTATCTCTGGAAATCACTAGCCCAGGTGGGTCCTGCTGCCAGAGAAGAGAGAGTGATGCCCTGGGCTTCCGGCAGCAGGCAGGGAGGTGACGGTGACGATGACGATGCTTTCCTTACCGTACTCTCTGTGGCAGGCCCTTAACATACCTTCCCTCCCGTCATCCCCACAATCTTGTCATTACAACCGAGCCTCTGAGAAATTCGGCCGCTGCTCGCCGCCACCCAGCTGACCTACGGGACTCGAACCCGCGCCTCCGGGACTCCGGGCGGCCTGCCGGCCAGTGCCCTGGGTGCTCCGCTCGCCCCTCCCAGAGGAGGGCCCGTCCCGGTCCGCTCTCCGCGATGCCACCCGCCCCTCTGCCCGCGGCTCCCCGCGCAGCCCGCCGCGGCTGCCGGAATCCCCCTGGCCGGGGCGCCCCGCCGTCGCTGGGACCCCGGCGGCCGCCGCGACAGCCCCACTTACGCCGATCGCGGGGCCGGGCGGCCGCGGCGCGCAGGGCCGCAGCCATGTTGGCGCCGACTGAAAGCATTCCCCGGGCAGCCGCGGCCCGAGTCCCGGGCTCCTCCAGCGGCGGCGCGCTCAGGGTTCCGCGCGGCACTCGCCGGGCCGGGAGCGCTCCCCGCCGCGTCCCCGCCGCCCGATAGCGCGCCCACTCATTCGCGGCTGCCGGGCAGGGCCGGGCTCGGGGGGCTCGGGGCGGGGCCAGGAGGGGACACGCCCCTCGCGGAGAGCCCGCCCCGCTCTGGGCCGCCCCCAAGTGGGAAAGGCCGGCGCGCCGCGCCGGGAACCTCCTCCTCCTCCCTGCCGCCGCCGCCGCCTACCGGGGCGAGTCGCACTGCCACGTTCCCGGTGGCGCTGGACGGGTGCCCTGGGCGCTCCTGCCAACCTGGCCAAGGCAGGAACCGCAGCCATGACTTAGCAAAGAACTTTCTAGACGTTTCATTTACTATGACTTAGTTACAAGGATGTTTTTGCCTCAGTTCTCCAGTGTGCCTGCCTAGCCACAGCGCAAGCGGGAGCAGACCCTGTTTTGTTTTGCTTTGTTTTCAGAACTGAAAAAGGGATTCTCTTATGTTAGGCGCGTATGTCATTATTCAGTTTCTCTGCAGCCTCTGTAGGTGTTAGTAGCAAAGGTGAGGCCCGAAAGCAAACCTGCTGACAACATGAGCGCACTGGGAATAGGGAAGGCCAGCCTGGCGACTGCTTGTCCCGGGGGGTGGTATGGTGCGGCGACAGAACCACAGCCGCTCACCTGCCCCGCCCCCAGTGTCGCACACAGGGACAGCGGGGAGGCGCCCCCACCCCCCCATTTCTTGCCATGCCTGCACCCCCGCCAGCCCACGCTGCCGTGTACGTTCCATGCACCGCGGAATACAAGACGAGCGCTTGGTACAGAAAGGTTTCAGGCATCGTCCGTTCATGGAACAAATAGCGAGCACCTACTGTGTGCACTGGCAAAACAGCCGTGAGCAGAGCAGACAGGGGGCTGACGTGAGGGTTAGGGGAGACAATAGGAAATAATCACAATATGTAGTGTTTTGGATGATGAACGTTAGAAAGAAGAATGAAGCCAAGTAAGATAGAGGGGTAAGGGAAGGGGTAAATGCAATTTGAAACAGGTGGATCGGAGAAGTCTTCACGGACATTTAGGCAGAAGCATGAAGGGAGTAAGGGCCAAGCCCTGTGGAACATTCCAGGAAGATGGAGTCTAGGTTGAATTGAAAACCAGTTTTCCGTAGCTAAAGTGTGTGCTATTGATTGGATTGATTTATTATTAAAGTTGGTCCTCCTTATGGTTGGTTATAAGCGCAGCGTAAAATGTCAAATTAAATGGATTGCCTCTCTTGTTATCTACATCATGTTCAAATCCAAGCAGGAGATATTCCCCGAAAAAAGGCAGTAAAACCTGCTCCAGGTATCAAACTGCCTTCCTGTACATTTGGTTAATTTTCTGTACTTATAACTAAAATTATATTTGTTTTAAGTTGCCATTTAAAGAAGTGATCCTTGTGGGTAATGTATTTCTCTACCTACAGCCTGAGCCCATTTCTCCTAAAGAAATTACGTAAATGGGCTACACATCTTGAAATGCTGTGCTGGAAGCAGTGTGGACAAGGCTAGAGGATAAGAAAATGCCAGGGTTTTAGGTGTTTGAGCTGCGAGGGTTCTTTTCGAGCCCCTCTGGGAGGCCCTGGATAAGTCGGCCCCCTCTATCCTGGGAGCTGGGCCCAATGTCCTGCTTGCTGGAGATAACAGGGGCTCTGGCCTCTCCCAGGGAAGTGCCACTGATTAGTGACAAAGCATAAAGGTGCCACATCTCCCCAGGGCAAAATCAACAGTTGGGAAGGGATAAATTTGCATCCGTGCAGAAAAACATGCTTTATTAAATATCTTGACATAATTTTTAAAAAATTCACACCATTTTATTCACATCTTGTACTTTCATTTTTACTGACTTAAAAATTCATTCAGGCCGGGCTTGGTGGCTCAAGCCTGTAATCCTAGCTCTCTGGGAGGCTGAGGTGGGCGGATCCTTTGAGCTCAGGAGTTCAAGACCAGCCTGAGCAAGAGCGAGACCCCATCTCTACTATAAATAGAAAGAAATTAATTGGCCAACTAATATATATAGAAAAAATTAGCCGGGCATGGTGGCACATGCCTGTAGTCCCAGCTACTCGGGAGGCTGAGGCAGCAGGATTGCTTGAGCCCAGGAGGTTGAGGTTGCTGTGAGCTAGGCTGACGCCACGGCACTCACTCTAGCCTGGGCAACAAAACGAGACTCTGTCTCAAAAAAAAAAAAAAAAATTCATTCAAAAATCCTTGTGTATATAACCTCCTGATGCACGTATTATTATGACTCATAGGATATAACTGAAAACAGAAGGTCACCATTTTTCCCCAACAGAGAGTAGAATAACAATTGTTATTCCTGATCTATGGCTTGCTTATTCTGTACCAATGTCAAATAAAACACCTTTCCTATGAGTAAAATGTTTATGTTCTTATAAAACGAAAGCAGATAAAATGTGCTTTATATTTAAAATTTTATTTTAAAAACTGGTAGAAAACACTGTCCTTAACCAGAAGTTGTGAACCCTAAATACAAGCTTACTATCAAAGCCCTACAGAGGCTAAAGAAATTTGCAGATCAATATGAGATTTATTTATATATGTAAACGCATTTTTCCTCTGGTTTACATAGTTTTAACGAAATTATATACCAATTCCATTAGCAAACAAAAGGCTAAAAAGGCACAATCTCTGGGTTGACCCACATAAGCGGCACCCCCACCACGTGGGAGAGGGTTTATCTGAGAGGCCTGGTGACTTAATTAGTGAATAAAGCACTTACCTGTCACTGACGAACACTCCAAGTTCAGCCTGTGGTCCTACATAAAATGAATTTGTTGGTTTCAGCTCAATGCTTCAGGGAATGGGGGGGATCCCCTAATTCATTATGTGCCATGATTGGCACCTCTGAGCTACACAAACTAAATTTAGATTATTCAACTCTGATTCCTTAATCAGAAAAAGAATGAAAGGAAGGGGGGGGGACATCGGGGAGACTCAGTGGGAGAAAAACAGCGGCTGCGTGTGACAAATGGTAAAGCATAATGATTACTCAGAGAAATCCGATCGATTGGCCCCACGATCGTTTTGCTACAAAGAGGCCACCAACTCCAGGCCAACACGATGTGCATTTTGACTCACCCTTCGTAAGCACACAGAGCCTTCAGCCCACTGGTGGTAGCAGGTTTATTAATCCATCTGTACCTATTTACTGACCATCTCCCACGAGCAAAGAGTTATATCAGGTAACGTGGAGGACCAAAGGGTGAAATAGGAAAAGTGCCAAGTGTACTCTCAAGTACCTCATTCATTCATGAAACAAACATGTGGCTTCCACTCCATGTGTGCCATGCAGGGGCACTGGGCAGTCAGCAACGAATTGGGCAGTCTCTACTCTCTGGAGCTTACCTTTGAGAAGGCGAGGCAGATGATCGTTTTACCACAAAAATAAAAGATATACAACATGATGTTGGGGATGGCTAGGGACATGGGAAGAAACAAAGGCAGTGAAGGAATGGAGAGGGTGTTGCAGCCAGACCCACCTCTCTGCACGTGTGGCATTTGAGTGGGGACCTGGGGCAGGTGAGGGAGGTTGTCTGGGGAAGGGTTTTTCGAGCAGAGTGACCAGCATGTACTAGAACACATTCTAGGCTTGCCTTTGTTTCCTAGGGGTACTGTAACAGAGTATTATACCACAAACTAGGCACTGAAGTTTGTCATCTTCCAGATCTGAAACGACAAACCCTAAATCACAGCATCAGCGGGGCCAGGCTCCCTCTGATACCTGTAGGGGAGGATCCTTCTTTGCCTCTTCTGGCTTCTGCTGGTGGCCTGGTGGCCAGCAGTCCTTGGTGTTCCTTGGCTCGCAGAGGCATCACCCCAACCTCTGCCTCTGCCATCACATGCCGTCCTCCCCTCTAATAAGGATGCCAGGCACACTGGATTAAAGGCCCACCCCGATAGCTTCATCTTAACCGTCTGCAACAACCCTATTTCCAAATAAAGCCACATTTACAGGTACCCAGGGGTTATAGTATGTCACCATATCTTTTTTGGGGAGGGACACAATTCAACCCCTAAACATGGCTACTGAGAAACAGCAGAGGGTCCATGTGACTTGAGCAGAGTAGGGGAATCCAAGGGCTGACTGATGTAGGACTTTGTAGGTGACAGAAGGCTGCGCCTTCCCAGTGATCTCCATGCAGCAGAGTGATGCCCTCTTCTGTTTCAGAAGGTTCACTTTGTGGTGCGGAGGAAAACTGGAGTTCCTGAACTAATATCACGACTCATTTTGCATGACTAAATGCACTCATTTCCTCCCATGGGTTATGATTTTTTTGAGCTCATACTCGGCATGATCAGTTTTTTCCAGAGAGTTCTGTGCTCCCTGGGTGGCAGAAAGGAGGGGTCCTTTCTGGCCAAAACGCAGGAGTCTCCCCAGTCTTACACAAGGTTTGTGCTGCTTTCTCAGCTTGCTAGGCCTGCTGCTTGCGAGTGTATACATTCACAGCCAGAGAGTTGACTCTTGCCAGGAAGATTTTATTCTCCACTCAGAGCCCTGGGAAGGTGGCGAGCTTCCTTGTCGTTCTCTGGGCTAGAGGGACAGCCACTAAGGCCTTGCTTCATGCAGGGGTCCGGCCCTGGCTCCCCCTTCCTGTTCCTGCATGGGCATTCCAGGTGCTGGGTCCATGATGCACTCACTTGGTGAAAACTGATGGAATCGCACACTTGTGATGTACGTCTTTTTCTATATGAATGTTATACTTTCATGAAACTTTAAAAGGCCCTTGTAGTGCCTTTATTTGGGATCAATTATCTCCCTAGCTCCACCCCTAACCTAACAGCTCCAGCCTTAAGACCCTCTCTACCCCTTCGCCTCCAATTCTGTTGCCCAGAGATCTTCCTTTCACACTCAGCTAAGATAGGCAGGCGGAGAATATTATATTTATCCAGTAAATCTGCTTATAGTGGGGGAACAAGAGGTGAGCAGGAGTTTCCCTGATACAAGTGAGAGATGATTTCAGACTCAGAGGACGAGGGAATGCTTTTCATCAAGGGGGTACTGGAACTTACAAGAGCAGGATTGGAACGTGCTGAATGGGGGAGACACTGCAGGCAGAAAAGCACATGCTGACAAGACATGCACTTGGCCATGGCACCGGGTCCAGGAAGGATTAGGAGAAAAGGCTGCAGGCCATGCCTGAGGCGTGCACCTCTGTAGGCTACAGGACTCAATAGCCGCGACAGTCACGGAGCAGAGCGGCCTGTTCAGGGCTGTGCTCTGAGGGACATAGCTGGGCAAGCAGAATGTGGCTTATGCACATAAGAGGGGCGACTCGGGAAGACCAAACAGGAAAGCGTGGCCGCAGGTGGTGTGCAGGGTGTGGAGGGGAGTGGCGAAGCAGTGGGAGATATGGAGAAGTAGAGAGACAGGAAGAAGCAGGTGTTGGCATGGTGGCCATCACAGAGAAGG
Organism: Mirza zaza; assembly: GCA_008750895.1. Taxonomy (NCBI): domain Eukaryota; kingdom Metazoa; phylum Chordata; class Mammalia; order Primates; family Cheirogaleidae; genus Mirza; species Mirza zaza. The sequence goes on from VSMD01034769.1 coordinate 47,477, forward strand.
TGGAATCAAATAACTCAGAGGTTTCCAGCTTCACCAGCAGCCAGATGCATTCTGCAGGTGCTGGTTTGGTGAGTCGGAGGGAAGCTCTGAAAGACTGACTGTGGTAAGTATCGAGGCTTGGAGGCAGGCAGGGGCCAGCTCACAGGGGACCTCGTAGGCCAGGCCCCAGGTCTCAACTGGCTTCTGTATGCGACCAGAGTAGACCAGAGTAGCTATAATAAGGAAAGTTAGAACAGACTCTTGGGATATGCCCACATTTGGCCAGTAGGAAAAGGAATAACAATGATAGTAATGGTCTCCATTTATTAAGTGCCAGACACCATAAATCCTTGCTACCATCTTATAAAGTGGTTTTATCACCCTATTTTACAGACAAGGAGAATAGTCACAGAGGTCCTGACTTGCCCAAGGCCACACAGTTAGCAAGGGGCAGAGCCAGTATTTGGAGCCAGGTCTGTCTGGCTCCCAAGCCAGGACTTGCTCCATCCCTTCAGGCTGCAGCCCAAAAGAGAAAAGGGTGGCAGAAGGCAGGGGTCAGAGAGCTCTCGTGTTCTCACCGCTCACCCAGTGGGTCCTGTCACCAGCATCATGGATTTGTTACAGCCACTATCACGTGCTATGAGACAACTATGAATCTGAATGCACTAAGGGTTCTTTTTGTGTTTTAACAGACAAAGCCAAAGAATAATGCTTATCTACCTGTTCCCATGGCCCAGTTAAATTTCACTTATAACTTTAGGAGTTACATACTGCCTTCCCCCACTATTTACAGAGAATCCATCACTCTCCTTGCAAATTTGCCCTTCCTAACAGCTCATAATTGAACATTTCTTCCTATTTGCTTATGGTCACTCCCTTTTGTCTTCCAATTCAGAGTAATGACCTCTGGGTAAAGATGAAGACTTGAACACATGGATGTGGTTTCACTCGCTCCCAAAAACCCTACTAAAATGTCAGTAGAAGTTTTGTTGGTGCCTTTTGTTTTCAAGCTCAAATCCAAAAGGAAAGGGAAAAAGAAAAAGGGAACCACAACAACCAAATTTTAAAAGCCAAAAGGCAGACGAATAAACGCTTAATGATTTAGCAGACCCGAGAAACAGAATCCTAAGCTGGGTGTCCTAAGACAAGAACAATCTAGATCACACAACAGAATCCCCAGGTGGTTCTGGAAGTGGGGAATGAGGAGATGCCAGAATGAAATGGCTTGAGAGTCTGTTAAGGCAGCAGATTGTCTAGATGCCCGCCCTGCAGTGGGGCGACTGCTCCCTTGACCTCCGCAGCCAACTAGACGTGTGGTTCCTGGAAAGGTAACAGAGGGCCCTGGACAGCAGATCCCAGGCACAACTGAGAGCAGGGCCATCACGGATAACAGCAGAGTTTAGCCAACTCCACTAACTGACGTTGCAGAGATCTCTTCTTTTCCCCTCCACAGGAAACCCAACCAGCCTGGTAGGAAAGACCTAAACAGATACTGACATGGTGCCCCCACTAACCAGCCCAGGCGGCTCAGCCTACAGTGGAGCTCACGCCTCCTACCTACACATGTGGAACAGCCAGTGGACATTTTAATCTCCCATTCTGAATTATCAGCAGGTAAACAAGTCTCACCTGACATCTAAGGAAAGCCTCTAACAGAGAACAAACAAAACAGAAAACAATCAACATGGAGGAAAGTGGGGAGAAAACTTGGATGAGAAGCTATACAGATGGAACTTTCTGAACCCAGAATGAGAATTTTAAAGGAAATTTTACTATAGTTAACAGAGATGAAAAAATTCAATAGAAGGACTGGGGAAGAGTTGAGGAAATCCCCCCAACACACACACACACAAAATAGCAGCTAAAAACAAAAAGATAAACAATAGAAGTTGAAGAGGCTGTATATCTGAATAACAAGTTGTAGAAAGAAAACAAATATAACATGACATTGTCAATGAAACAATTTAAGAAACGTTTTCACAATAGAAGAGCATGACTTTCTTGATTGAAAGGACCCATCAGGCTGGGCACAGTGGCTGGTACCTATTATCCCAGCACTCTGGAAGGCCGAGGTGGGAGGATCACTTGAGCCCAGGAGTTTGAGACAAGCCTGGGCAACATAAGAGACCTCGACTTTACAAAAAAAGAAAAATTTAGCTGGGCATGGTGGCACATGCCTGTAGTCCCAGCTACTCAGGAGGCTGAGGCAGGAGGACCACTTAAGCCCAAGGAGTTTGAGGTTGCAGTGAGCTATGATCGTGCAGGCAATGGAGTGAGACTCTGCCTCACAACAAAACAAGCCAAACCAAACTAGAAAGGGCACGTCAACTGTCCCACAGAACAGATAACTAGTCCCAAGAAATATTATCATGAGATTTCGGAACGCCAGGACAAGTTTACAGAATAGACTGCTCATGTGTCAAGGACCAGCTATGGAAATGCTTAGGAATTTCTCAATAGCAACACCAGAAGCTAGAAGACTTCAAAATTCTGAGGAAAAATGTCCTGTAACTCACAATTCTACGTGGGAAATATGGTTCAAGTGCGAAGATAGATTAAAAACATCTTCAGACAAGCAAGGTCTCAATGAAATTAACTTCCATGAGTGCTCTCTTAGGAAACTACCAAAGAATGTGCTCCACCAAAATGATGGACGTAAGCCAAGAAACAGGAATCACAGGGTACAGGACACAGGTTGTCCAAGAGGGGAAAAAGGCAAAGGAAATAGGATGAGTGAAAGAAGAGGTCAAGATGTCAACTGTGTTGTAAGACTAGACAGCAGCTAGTTCAGACTAAAACAGATAGAGACTCCAGGAGAAGCTTCTATGAAGATGTATAGACATCTCAGTATGTCTGAAAAGCTTTTAGGATAGAACTAATGGTAAAGAAAAAATAAGACAACTATTAATAATAGGAAAAATAAAAAATTGGGCAGAAAAGGAAAAGCAATTATAGCATCCTATGCAGCCAACCAAAATTACAATTTAACTAAATTGGAAAGATGGGGAGATGAAAGAAGGGTGCACATGAATGGTAGCGACAGAAAATGGAAGAAGTGAAATCCTCATCTTCCTTAGAAGAGCAACAAATAATATCTAAAACTAAAATATCAATAAATATAAACATGTTATTTAGCAACATGGAGGTAAATACCTAAATAGGCTAACACTCTTGAACACCTCCATTTCTGAGTTGGGATATGAGATAAGTTATATTGCATACAAACTTGATATTGACTCCAGAAACTGGTGTCTTTATCCCACATAGCAAGTGTATCAATGTCTCTTTAAAGATCATGTTCTTCACCTAATCATGTTAGTAACAAGTCATGAGATAGAAAGAAACTTTTCAGCATAAGAAACGGAGTCATAGGCCGGGCGCGGTGGCTCAAGCCTGTAATCCTAGCTCTCTGGGAGGCCGAGGTGGGCGGATCATTTGAGCTCAGGAGTTCGAGACCAGCCTGAGCAAGAGCGAGACCCCATCTCTACTATAAATAGAAAGAAATTAATTGGCCAACTAATATATATAGAAAAAATTAGCCGGGCATGGTGGCACATGCCTGTAGTCCCAGCTACTTGGAAGGCTGAGGCAGCAGGATTGCTTGAGCCCAGGAGTTTGAGGTTGCTGTGAGCTAGGCTGATGCCACGGCACTCACTCTAGCCTAGGCAATAAAGTGAAACTCTGTCTAAAAAAAAAAAAGAGAAAAGAAACGGAGTCATTTAATTGACTGGCAACTTCCAAATACTATGGATTACAGTATTTTTAAATCATGCCATCCCTTCTTTTTTCCTAGAAGGGCTGAAAAAACACTTTAAGGCAGCTTAAAATAATTCAAGCTTTGGAGTTATAGCCTTGCCTTGTTGTTCTCATTTCCACCATGGAGATAATATGAAACCATTAAGTGAGGACCTACAGCAAAGGTCTGAGCGGATTAAGGTTGAGTTTAGAAGTAGGAGGGAGCTACCTAATGACTGCCAACCTCACTCTGCAACACCCTCACCTGGGAAGCTTTGAAAAAACATCCTGGTCCCATCCCTGAAATTCAGATTCAGCTGGTCTAGGGTAAGACCCAGGCACCCAACTGATTCCAGTGTGTAGTCAAGGTTGCTCCTCGGAATTGCTAGAGCAGGGGTGCTCAAACTTTTTAAATAGGGGGCCAGTTCACTGTCCCTCAGACCGTTGGAGGGTGCGCACTGTGGGCCTGGGACGAGTCGGCTGCTAAGCAGGACAGGCAGTGGTGGCAAAAACACCTGGAGAGCCAGATAAATGTGCTAGGCGCCTGGCATGTGTCCTGCGGGCCGGGCCGCAGTTTGAGGATGCCTGTCTAGAGGCAGCAAAGTGGAAGGGAGCGGAACAAGGTGGAAAATTGGGTTGCTAGAAATGGCTGAAGGACATTTAAGAAGAGGGCAAGTTTTTAAGTAATTTGAATTAGCCTCTTGCTTGCCTCCAAAACTTTGAGCAAGTTTGTTACACAAGTGCCAAAGGTGAAGGGGGTTTTTGGTATAAAAATCAACAGGTTTCAGGAGGAAAGAGCCATGAGATGAGAGTTCACAGAGAAGAGAGGCCCAAGAGAGCAGGATCTCAGATCTAGAGGTATCTGTGATCTGGTCCTTGGCATGTGGGGACATGGGATGATATTTATGATACCTGGTTTAGGGCAACCACACAGTGAAAGTCCACAAGCAGGAGATGTGCACCCCACTGTGCTGTTTCTTGGCCTGAGGTCACCACGACCTTGAGTCTCTTACCTTTGCCTTATCCTTGCTCTCCTTTAGTATTTTAAAACTCTTGACCCATTTACACAATTAAAATTTAGGCCAGGCATGGTAGCTCACGCCTGTAATCCCAGAACTTTGGGAGGTTAAAGGGGAAGATCCCTGGAGCCCAGGAGTTGGAGGTGGCAGTGAGCTGTAATCACACCACGGCACTCCAGCCTGGACCACAGTGCGGGACCCCATCTCAAAAAAAAAAAAAAAAAAAAAAATGTCTAATTGAGCCTAACCACTTGAATTCTGATCAAATGAACTGCCTCATCGAAGACATTTAGAGCTCATTCACACTCTTCCAAGTATTTTTTATTTAAAGATACAGGCCAAATAGACTACGAATGCCCCATTTCCATCTGTCATTCATTTAATAGCAAAATAAGATAAAATCTGATGTGTCCAAAAATAACACACACACACAAAGACTTAAAACAATGTTACTAGGACCCACATACCTAATTTTAAAAAACCATTCCTTTTCATTATCATATAACTTTAGTAATAACTACTAAATTGGGGCAATATCTAACTTCACATATATACATCATAAAAAATAAAAAGATAAAAAAAATGCAAAAGGCGTAAACTAATTAACAGAGATGAGACAGAGATGTTCGGCTTTAAGAAAATTAAGCCAGAAAAGAGAGTTTTTACGTGTGTTCATTTATTGATTGCTGAGAATACAGCCTATTGAGAATACATGACATGCATTTGGGGGAGAAATTAACTAAATCTGAAATGAAGCCATTCAAGAAGCCTGCTGTGAGTTAATAAGGTAGCACAGATTAGATCTAAGGACATGGCAGGGGCAACTCAAACAGCCACTTACAGTTGTTATTAAGATGCTGGCAGCAAATTGTTTTTGAACTTATTTATTCTTAATTACTTACGAATTACCAGGAAAGAAGGAAGATCAGTCTGCCTCTTAGCTTAAACTAATGCTAAGAGGGATGCTGTGAATCATTTAAGTAACCCCCAAATTATGCTCTTATTTCATATTAAGGAAATTCCATTTTTACAAATTCTTCCATATCAATTTGTATGCCTCAGAATTATAAGCAGCTAAGGAGATTTAGAAAAGGTTAATAACTGATGCAAAAGACTTGCACATTCATTTGATTCTAGTATCTACTGCTGAATTATACCCTGTTCTAATATCAGCAGATTTTCACACCATATTGCCAATTTCCCCCCAAGATATTTGTTTTAACTCAATGATGCAATAAAATAGAGAATTCCAGTTACACTTAAAAGGACAGAAAGATTAAGTTACTGGAATGTCTTAGACCATAATTTAAAACTGTTTAATTATGTATATAACACAAAAATTATGATCTATAATTGGATAAAAAGCTGAAATGTATCCATAACTATAGAGTTACTTGCCATATATTTCCTCTAAACTTTGTAATAGATATTTTTCTTAAAATGACAATATCAACATCACTTGATGTTCAAGTCGTTTGGGCTACTTTTTATGGTAGTAGGAATAAAAAACAGAGAACAGAAATAGATATACACCAGTGGAACAAAAAGGGAAGATTCTGCTTTTTGTTTTTTTGTTTTAAAGAGGCAGCCTATTTCTTTCGTGAACCACATTCTTTCCTTCACGCTTCAGGAGGGCTCGGTCACGGTGTGCAACGCTGGAGAAACCGGGGGTATAAGCACACATCTCGGATGTGGTATCTATTCAGGATCCAAGTTAAGAACCGTTCCAGACCCAAGCCATAGCCTCCATGAGGACAGGTACCATATTTTCTCTGTTTAAAGAAAAGAGAGAGAGAAAAGTCAATGTTTAAAATTTCATCTGAAATGGTTAAAATTTTCCACAATGCGAGGAATTGGCTCACTGCGGTTAAGGATTCAATCCTTAATCTATATGCCTTCATGAACCATGTGTAAAGGAATAATTTGGTATGAAAAATAAACCAGGGATTGAGTACCACTCTGGAAAGAAGAGATTTCAGACTCTTACACTGAGTTAGTGTCTCTTTATCAGGGGAAACGGAAGGATAGTACTAGATACCAGTGGGATCTAATGACAGATGTTTTAAAACTCAGATGCAATGAGCCAGGCCAGCTATTAAACACATTTTCAAATGAAACTGACATATAACTTGGCCAAGAGAAAACTGGTAATATTCACATGCCACATTATTTCAGGAACCTGAAAATAGCTCATCCAAGCACCAAAGTACTACACTGATTTTTCTCCTTATAAAAATTTCAATGTAAAAATAATAAAAAAATTTTACAGAATGTTTAAGACTTGTTTTTACCTGATCTGTATACCAGTAGTAGGGAGTGGGGTCAATCCCTTCCCTTTTATAACCTGCCAGTATTTCGTCACTGTCCCAGATACGCATCGAGCCTCCCACAATCTCACCAACATTGGGCATCAAGACGTCAACCTTTAAATACAAGCAAAAATAAAATGCATGGTTAGTACCAGGCTGTCAGGCACGACACTGCCCTGGAGCTTAAACGAAAATTACAATTAAGCTCTAATAGCTAAAGGAGGTACTGTGATCATGCAAAATTCAAATATTATTTCGATTCTCTAATTGAACAAAGCATGTAAACCCTAATCAGAAGAGGAAAAACCCCACTTTTAAAAATATTGTCATTCTAGAAATATAATATTTGCCATGAGCTGTATATTATTCCGGATGACACTCCCCACCCCCTTGAAAAGCAAAATGACTAATACTCTATGAATCACAAACTGACAGATTCAGTAAGACGGGAATCCTCAGGACATCGCTGCATATAGAAGGACTTGATCTCCACAGGAAATCGACACAGCAAGATTGGTTCATTAATGGTGTCTGTCATCAGTCTCTCAGGAGCTTCTGGGATATCCTGAGGTTAAACAAGACTTCATTAACATTTACAGCTCCAAACGCAACAAGACAGCCGCAGCTCTTTCACCCGTATCAGCTCTTCCTTCCATTAATTCAACATAGTAGAGCACACACACCAAGTGTAAGGAACAATTTCTTTCAAGAAGAAATAAATATGTTTTTAAAACTCAGTTATTAAATGAGCTGTAAAAAAATCTATCTTCTTTTATAGTGTATCTTAACCACAATGCTGCTTGAGGAATGAAAACCAAAAAAACCCAAAAAGAGAAACAAAAGCAAAGCCCAAGCTGTGATTAGACATAGCTATTTTTTCAGTGGCCCGTTTTGTTTAGCTCTCAAGTGAACGTGGTCCATTTAGTTCCTAAGGCACAAGGTGATCAGTGAATGACGCTGCAGAACACCACTGATCCACACACAGAGTATGTTATGAATGACACTAATCTTTAAACTCTCCTGCTATGTGCACTTCTTTCCTGTTACAATCAATCAGTCATTCCTGTAATGATAGTAAGGCACAAGCATAAGACAACTAACCAAAGTCGAATTTATAAGTGTAACTACACCTGGAATAGTTAGCCAAGAAATGTTAGATGATGATGAATCAAGTTAATCTGTTCCTCTCTCAAAACAACCTTCCACACCACACATAAATTCAAGTTAAAACTGAAAACTCTTGTTCCAGTAAAAACTGATTGAGAGAACAGCAGACTCATTGATTTGCTTGATGTAAGAACTGAAATGGAGCGAAGCAATCCCCAAGCACACACCTGTTTCCAAGCTCCGGTCCCTTAGCTTGTATCTGCTTTACATACTGGGCTTCTGTGTAAGATGTAATTAGAGAAGTGAGGTCTTATTGTACACCTCGAAAAGTCTGAAGGCCATTTATCTACACTAGTGTCCTCATATGTATGGGCTGATAGCAACCTACAGTAAATGCTGACAGGCACTGAGAGCTCCCTGTGCCGTGGACCCTGTAGAGATAAGGAACCAGAGAGCAGGGTCACTGGTCTTCAGTTACACAGTAGGGAAGGACAGAGGGGAGGAGCTAGGCCCACTTGGGAGGTGCTCCTGACTTGTGTTCTTTCCGCTCAATCACACTACCCAGCTAAGAATTAGGTATACTAATAGTATTAAGTTTTAAGTACAAAATTGTATTATATTATACATCATAAACTGAACCACAAAACAATGAGTGCTTTAGACAGTCCTAGTAGTATATTGTTTCTTCTCTCTATAAATTCCTTCTAAGAATCAAACCAAAACTCTAGTTAGCAGAAGCTACTCACATTTCACCTGTAAAATAGATTTGCAAATATTATGTAAAGAGTGGTTAAAAGCACAGGAGAGAGGGCCTGGAATAGTGTTGAAAATTTGTACCCCCAATGCATGCTGGAAGGGTGTTTCTCAGGCAAAAAACGAAATGCTAAATTTATCTGGGGCACCAGGCCACCCTCCCCACCAAGGCCTTCTCTCTTGATTTTGCATTTTAAACACAGCTACCTTCTTTGAATTGCCTTCCATGTGAAGGAGTTTTAAAACACTGTTTCAGGGGGGCAGGGGGTGGAACGAATCCCTTTGGAAAGTACAAGATACTTTCCCCAGAAAAACAAAACACACACATACACATACCAACATTTTGCCTGTCATTTCAAGGCTTCACAACCTTCTAGAGCAGGGATCCTCAAACTTTTTAAACAGGGGGCCAGTTCACTGTCCCTCAGACCGTTGGAGGGCCGTTGGAGAGTGCAGTGCACATTCTACACATGCGCACTGTGAGCCCAGGATGAGTTGGCTGCTAAGCAGGACAGGAGGTGGCAGCAAAAACACCCAGGAGGCCGGATAAATGTCCTCGGCGGGCCTCTTGTAGTTTGACAGGCGTCCTCAAACTATGGCCTGCGGGTCACATGTGGGTGTTTTTGCCCGTTTGTTTTTTACTTCAAAATAAGATATGTGCAGTGTGCATAGGAATTTGTTCATAGTTTTTTTTAAACCATAGTCCGGCCCTCCAACGGTCTGAGGGACAGTGAACTGGCCCTGTTTAAAAAGTTTGAGGACCCCTGTTCTAGAGCATCCCTTGTCAGCTTAAAGAATTATGAGTAGAGCTCATTAGTGGAGGCCAAGGAACAATCATGAAAGAAGAGGAAGAAGCAAAGGATGAGATGTGTAAGGTGGCCAAAAACTCCCTACCGTTTATTGGACACTACAGAAAAGGCACCTGTTCTGGGGCCACCCTGCATCTGTTAACTCAGTGAATCCTCAGACAAACCCATGATGCAGATTCTGCTACAACTATTTATTTGATGACGAGCAGATGCTTCTTGCATTACTAGTTAATTAGCCAGAAGCAGCAAGCCACTGGAACACAATACCACCTTTAAAATAATGATTAGAGAGAAATACATACTTCTCCAAATTCATAGAAAGTTCCATCTTCTTTTTTTATATTGTGTTCTTTTAGCCACACAATAGCATCTGAATAGTTCATCCTTTTGAAAGGCCGTTTGGGGGGCTTAAAGTTCTGTAATAAGAAGGAAAAATACAGTGTATATGAAGAAACCATGAACACTAAAATTTCAATTAAAAAAAACCATTCACCATTATTATAAAATATTCTTTCAGACTAGAAAACTATGCAGACATTCCTAAAATGGAAAACATACAAACCTCTTCTTATGTAAGTTACAATAGAATGAAATTATTGACGATGACTAATATCACCATCATCTCTACATAAGCTGTGGGTGAAGGCGTCACTGTCTTCCAAAAAATATCCAAAACATAACTTTTTATTTCTACAAACACTACACTTACCGGGTTGAGGTCATACACTATGCTTGCCACAGGGGACTTCAAGACTCTATCTACCACATCACAGACCAAGTCCTCCAATCGGTTCAGGAGGTCCTCAAAGGTCAGGAAAGGGCACTCGGCTTCCACATGAGTGTATCTGAAGAACAAGACACTAGCTCAGAACCACTCTTCTCTTATGCTGGTTTCGAAAGCAAGGATTTTAACATTGGGAAACTGTCGTACAAGTAAAATTCCAACGATGCTAACCGATTCCAAAACAGCAAATTAGTTTTGTACTCCCCTCTTTCCCCCTAAAGATTTCCTACTTATTCCTTAATACATAAAGGAGCAAGGGAAAGTGTAAAAACAGACCTTAGGTATGGCCTGAGAAGGCAAAACTTCTTAGCGTGTTCTTCTACTATCCTAATAGATCAAAAATGTTTACGTAGCTATCATTTATCTATACGAAAATTTCATGTCTAAAGATATTTTCTAAAACTAAAAAAAAACCCAAAAAGACAATTTCATACTCAGCCAGGTGCCTTCGTGTTCTGGACTGTTCTGCCCGGTAGGACTGTGCCATACAGAAAACATCCCCCAGGGCTGGAAGGCAGGTCTCCAGGTACAACTGAGAGGACTGAGTCAAAAATGCCTCTTCCCCGAAATAGTCAAACTTGAAGAGCGTAGCACCCCCTTCCACTTGCGTTTGCACTAGCGTCGGAGGCGTAACCTATTCAAACGGGAAGGAGGAGTAAATAAAGTCCTAGCATGAGTACCACTTTTCAAGTTTCAAAATGGCAAAAGAGGTATTTTTTGCAAAAGCCGACAAAGCACACTTACTTCACAGTACCCCCTATCAAAGAAGTGATCTCGAAAGCATCTGGTGACCATGGAACGTGCTTTTAGGATTTTGGACATGTTTTCTCCTCGGATCATCATGTGTCTGTTGTTGAGCTGGACGTCGACGTCAGACTCTTCGTTGATCAAGTTATCAGCGCCTCCAGCAGGGGCCAACCCAAGCAGCTCCCAGAAGTCACAGCTTAGCTCGTGGCCCCCTGGAGCCTGAAGTTTTTAAAAGTAGGGTGGGGAGAAAAACAGGGAGGGAAAAGGAAATAAAAAATTAACAGTATTAAAAATTTCTGGTAACCTGGTTTTTCTAAAAACCTCATCATTATTAGCCTTACCTTTCTAAAAGCAAAGATCCAACAATTCAATTTTATATTGATATTTTTACATTTACCATTTCATAGTAAATACACACATACACTCCTAAAAATAGAAAAGCACAATCTGGAAAATAACCTGTAATCCCCCAACCTGGAGTAACTGCTAACTACTGTTAATATTTTGGTATATCTGCCCACTAATTTAAATTAACATATTTACCCACACTGAAAAACTCCTTAAATGTAAAGATTTTACTGAGATCTGTTTATCTTTGAAACATATATATAATAATAATGCAAATTCCCCTAATAATTCCATTAAAAGCAATTCATTTTAAAAGCCACACATCTTGGAATATATAATTATCTTATTGCCAAACACCAGATACCAAGTAACATCCTAACAACCACTCCATTTTGCAATCACATTACTTCCAAGGAAAACTCAGTGAACTTGAATCAGATATTCATTCTTTTTTTATTTTTATTGTTTTGAGACAGAGTCTCACTCTGTTGCCCCAGCTACAGTGCCATGGTGTCAGCCCAGCTCACAGCAACTTCAAACTCCTGGGCTCAAGCAATCCTTCTTCCTCAGCCTCCCGAGTAGCTGGGACTACAGGCATGTGCCACCATGCCCGGCTAATTTTTTCTATATAGATTTTTAGTTGTCTAGCTAATTTCTTTCTATTTTTAGTAGAGATGGGTCTCACTCTTGCTCAGGCTGATCGCAAACTCCTGACGTTGAGTAATTCTCCCGCCTTGGCCTCCCAGAGTGCTAGGATTATAGGCGTGTGCCATCGAACCCAGATATTTATTTTTATTATAGATTCCTTTACAGAATTCTGTGAAACCTTTTATCAATACTTTTAGTTGATTAGGAGGACTCTGTCTGCTCCCTCTTGTGGTTATTATGTTGCATTTGTTTGTTTTCTTTTCTAGCCAACAAATATAACCACTGTAGTTATTTGAACTATAATTACCAACAAATAACTGTAACTGGTATAGGTTATGTGCATACTGGCTAAAGAAACAGCTCTCTGAATACTGGAGTTACATTTAACTTTTTTAAAAAAGAGACTTTCAAATTCATTCTATCTATCTATCTATCTATCTATCTATCTATCTATGAATGAGACAGAGTCTCACTTTGTTGCCCAGGCTAGATAGAGTGAGTGTCGTGGCATCAGCCTAGCTCACAGCAACCTCAATCTCCTGGACTCAAGCAATCCTCCTGCCTCAGCCTCCCAAGTAGCTGGGACTACAGGCATGTGCCACCATGCCTGGCTAATTTTTTTTTCTATATATATTAGTTGGCCAATTAATTTCTTTCTATTTATAGTAGAGACGGGGTCTCGCTCTTGCTCAGGATGGTTTCAAACTCCTGACCTTGAGCAATCCGCCCGCCTCGGTCTCCCAGAGTGCTGGGATTACAGGCATGAGCCACCGCACCCAGCCTCAAATTCTATTTAAAAAGTTTCAGATTTAGGTTATTATTCTTCTCTCAAATTTTCTTGGATGGGTTTATTAAGTTTTTATTTCCACCTAGCTAAAAAGTTATTAATATGCTCACAGCAAAGTACCTATTTTATAGCCTGTGAGGTTTATTCAGGAACAATAATAAGGTTGAAAATCCCTGCATTCTTTTTATCATATGAGTTGTACAGGACACATATTTCACTGTTAAAGGCATAGTAAACTTAGCATGTGCTTCACATTTGTGTATTTATATGCCAAATACTAAAAGTACAAAGACATTGGAAAACAAATAAATAAACACCTATTCATTCACCCAGGGAAGGACTCAATCCACTCACCTGCTTGCCCTTTGGGGTAAGATTTAGCATTCCATACACTGCAACACTACTCTCAGTAGACAAGACTACTCCATTGTAACACTGGCACTATAAAAAGATCAAAGTGCAAATTTTGTTATTCACATTGATATTAAAATATCTTAACATACAGAAAATTAGAAAAATTATTTACAAACAAGTTATCTGGTCAAATGCTAGTAAAATAAGGAAAAGGCCACTGATTTTTAAAATTAATAAAAAACAGCTATTTTTGTGGAAGAAAGATTTATCTATATACATATATGTATACATACACAAATTATATATATACATATGCATAAATGACACTAACCCACATAACTTAAAAATATCCAGTTTATTTTTACTTTTTAAAATCTAGACTATTAATATAAAGAGCCCATCTACACTATGATCATCAATTCTTGCTGAAGTCATTAGAAGAAAAGTGAAGGGGAACTTCAAAATGGAGGGATCAAGCTGTCAACACCTGAACCCATTAGTCATAAAAAAAGACAACCAGACATTATGTGCCTCTTGATGTGACGCAACTGAAGAACAGAGCTTTGCCCATGAAGTATAATAGTTGTGCCAAAAAATTGAACTGAATCCTATCTAACCTCCAGTTTATAAAAAAGAGGATAATGTTAAAAAAGAGGATAATATAAAAAAGAGGATAACTGTTAAATGATACCACAAGGATGCAATCAACCAAATCTACACTATGAGAAGTTCCACAGGACAACTGAACAGGCTTTTTTTCAACAAGTAAACAGCAAGGGGAAGAAAATGAAAAGGGAGCATTTTTATCAATTAAAGGAGATTTCAGTCACATGAACTAAATGCAACATGTAGGTTTTGTCTGGATCCTCATTCAAGGTAAGCAACTATAAAAAGGAACTATGAATTGATTGGGAGAATTTGCATATCAGATAACATTTAGTAGTTGTATTAATTTGGGGGAGGGTCTCACAATGGTAGGTGACTACATTAAAATAACTTTTCTCAGACATGCATGTGCATGTGTATGTGTATGTGAATGAAATCACGTGGTGTGTGAGGTGTTGACATACCAGAATTGGCCAAGTATTGTAGTTACTGAAGCTGAGTGATGGACACATGAGGATTCCTCATGCTGTCCTACTTTTTATGTGTTGGAAATTTTCAATAATAAAAGCATTTCCCCCTGGCTTTATTAAGATATAATTAACAAAAATAGTATATGTTTATGGCATATAATGTGTTTTGATACATGTTATTTGCTGTGAATAAAAGTTTAAAAATGTATACTGATTCTAGAATTCCCAAAATCATAAAGAAAATTGCTGAAAAAAATCTAATTTTCAGACATAAATAAAAGAAAACATTTACCAAATCATCCGACAAGACACACTGAAGATAACCTGTACCATCCCGCAATACCAGAAACATTAAATTCTTCCCTAAAAATGAGAAATAAAAATTTAGCCAGGCTGTTCTCAAGACACTACAGATTACTTTCTTATAACTTAATCTTATGTAAAGGAACCTCTCAGGTTAAACATTGAAAGTTCAAACCTCCCACACAGCCCCCTTCCTTTATGTGCTCACTGATAATAATGCTACTCAGAATTTGTAAAGCATTTTATTTCCACCATACTATACTTCAAATCCTACATGATCCCATGATCCTCATGATCAGGGGAAGGCAAAACAGTAAGCAAAATGAGTTAAAAGATTAAGCCTTCTTCACCCTTGAATCCCCTGCAATGTCTAGCATAGTACTGTGTACTCAGTGGAAGAGGCTTAAATATTGTTGAATGGAATCACTGTCTTATTTATGTGCCATTCCTTTTAATGAAAGATTTGATAATCACTTATAATAAAAAATGAAACATAAAATAATCTTTATATATCACATGATATATAATAATAAAATAATAAAAAGAGAAAAGGAAAACAAAATATCGGGACCAAGGGAGAAATAGAATGCAAATATACTAATAATAAGAATAAAAACTATGGCCATGTTTCAGATTTAGATCTGAACTTCCTGCAATACATGCCATTTTTCATTAAATAATTAAAATTCAATTTGACAAATATTTATAACTCCTCATCACTGTGGGTGCCAAAAGTTAAAACACCATTTAAATAATTTGGAAACTTTCAACAGTCATTTTAAATAAGAACAAATTTAGGATATAAGTCACTATATCCTTTAAAGCTGGGCACAGCAGCTCACACCTATAGTCCCAGCAATTCAGGAAGCTGAGGGGGGAGGATCGTGTGAGCCCACGAGTTCCAAGTACAACCTGGGTAACATAGTGAGACTCTGTCTCTTAAAAAATTAAAAAAAAAAAAAAAAAAAAAAAGCCAGCATACTATAAAAAACAAAACAAAAAAAAACCAAACCCAAACCCAAATAAACGTTATGTTTTTCTTCATCTAAGACCAAGGAGATTTAAAATTAAAAAGAAAGAAAAACTATACATTTACCTTGCCTACGCAGCCTGTGGACCCAGCCAAACACTTTCACTCTTTGGCCTCTATATCCTTCTAATGAGTGAATCTTCACCTGTTAAATTAAAATAAATAATATTTGACCAATCATGTCATTTATACATACCAACTTTTTCACTAATATTAGATGAACAGTAATAAAGCATTAAAAAAATCACAAATGGCACAAAACTGGAGATAGTCACTCTACTGCAGGTCAGAACCAACAAATTTCACTGTATTAAAGTGGCCCCCCAAAAAAAATTCAAGTCTTTCTTTCTTTTTTTTTTTTTTTTAGTGCAACACTAGCAATGAGAAGCAACCAGAAGAATTTCAGATATTGATATATAAAATCAATTAATAAATGAATTCAATTTGTCACAGTGGAGCACCTGCCCCCCCAACAGCAACAGTCCTAGTCCACATGGGCCCTTTTCCGGGACCCCACAGTCCTTCAATACACTCCAGGACTTGGAATCTAAAAAGGTAGTTGCTTGGGGGATGAAGGAGAGAAGAAATGAATAGAAGAGGCAGCTGGTGAATGAGCCAAGAAAACAGCTCCATTGCTAAGGAAACAGGAAAAATGTAACAATTCATCCACAATAAAACCTACAGGAAATCAAACCATGGCCATCAAATCATAGTCCAGCGATCTGTTTGGGTTCCAGGAAAAAAAGAAGGAAGAAGAGTGAATCCAATTTCACAAAATCATTAATATGAGTCTTGCTCTGTCACCCAGACTGGAGTGCAGTGGCACAATCACAGCTCACTGCAGCCCTGAACTCCTGGGCTCAAGCGATCCTCCTGTCTCAGCCTCCACCTGAGCTGGAACTACAAATGAACTGCACTATGCTAATTTTTGTTATTTTTTTAGAGACGGGGGTCTCATGATGTTGCCCAGGCTGGTCTTAAACTCTTGGCCTCAAGTGATCCTCCTACCTCAGCCTTCTGAGTTGCTGGGATTATAAGTGTGAAGCACCACACCCAGCTTACCTATTTATGTATTTATTTATTTTTCATGGCATGATTTCGTCATGAATTTTAGCTATTTAAATTAACCATAAAAATCAAAGATTTCAACCTCTTCATTTTATGATACTAGAAAGGGTATAGTCACTTGACCAACAACATACAGCACAGCCGGGCCTGGATACCATTTACTGGTGTTCAGTTTGGACAGAATTCATTTAATAAGCAATTACTAAAGTCTGATAAAACGAACCCCGAAAGAACTAGCCGCATAACTCTAAAACATTATTTCTCTCTATCCTTTCTAAAAGGAAAGGAAAAACACAATGAACAAACCATGTGGCATGCCCTCGAACACAGAAATAAGGATGTGATGTAGCAAACTGGGTCCACAATATTCAAAATGATACATATACTTACACATTTTGCCTCTGGAAGACTTGGATCGTTTTTAATGGTAATCTTTTTTGCTTCTTCTAGGTTCTTTTCTCTTCGCAAATTATCTTCTGCCTTTTAACAATAAAGCGATTTGTTAAAGTGGTGTCAGGTGTTCTGACTCTAACAATGTTCACAGTGGCAAATTCATTACTCACCTCTTTCTTTTCCCGGGATTCACTCTTCATTTGTTCCCTATGCCACATTTTTTTAATATTCTTCATCTGTGATTTAGAAATAACATCCCACCTCTAAAGAGATAAACAGATATTTAATTTTTTCAAGACCTCTATGTCTTGATGAAAATTTATTCACACAAAATATAATTCTGTAAAGGTTTTGGTTCATCCTACCTCATTTTCTTTTTGTGAATCTACGTAAATAGTAGGAAATGGTTCTTTTCCTACTGTCATCAAAGCCTTGGGTAGAGAGGGAGAATAAAGAAATTTCTTTAATGTTGTACAATACTTAAAAACAGAATAACACCTTAATTATGAGGCAAATTCAATAATCCAGAACATCATCAAGAGCCAACAAGAAAGCATGAAGATTTTAACAGCCAAAGGCTGACACTGGCAGTGACTGGCTGAACATACTAAGAAGCAATTTGTTTAAATTAGAAGCCCTCAGTCCTCTCACAAACAATTCCTGCAAGTTCAGTCATACAGTATACAGTTCCCCAGGACAGACTAGAAGTAACAATAGATTTTATGTGGCTGTAGTGACCAGCATAGGTACACTGACAACAACAGAAGAGACACCTAATGGCAAAGGCCAAGTGCAGGTGACATCTAAAAGGTTAGTGCTCTGTAAGAAATCATAGAAGTGTGCTAGACATTTTTGAAACTCAACATAATAATGGTCAAGTACACAAAAGGCAAACCTTCATTTAATTTGAAAAATTCCTACATGTAGAATACCTGTTTTCACCAAACACATCAGGCATTGCCATGCTATATATCACTTAATAATTTATATTTTGTGTTTTTTTGAATAATTAAAAGTATATAAAAGATGATATTTTATTGCTTCAAACATTTTTTCAAAATCTCTCCCAAGTTATTAAACCAAACAAGAAATGCAATGAGTTATTCTCTTGTTGCAAGATCTTAAGCTTACAAAAACTTTTCTAAAGGGACATTAGTTTCAGACATTTCAGACAAGGAAAGAATCTGGATCTTTTGAAAACATCTAAAAGAGTTCACTTTTTTTAACAATTAGATGTCATAGGGCTATTTGTAGGTCATCTGGAATTCATTTACTACCTGACAATCTGCAGTACTACAATTAATAAATGCAGAGAGATCCTTTCTTTTATATCACTGCAACTGAAAGAACCAAACTGTCATTTCCCAAATCAGAACGTCACACTTTTGCTAACAGAAACATTCTGTTGACATTCACCTAAACAGTATTGTCAGTTTTGGGGAGCCACAAGGAGGCATCCAACAACCCAAAAATGAGAAAAAGATTTCCCTTTAAGAGTTAAAAAGCAGGCCGGGCGCAGTGGCTCAAGCCTGTAATCCTAGCTCTCTGGGAGGCTGAGGTGGGCGGATCGTTTGAGCTCAGGAGTTCGAGACCAGCCTGAGCAAGAAGAGCGAGACCCCATCTCTACTATAAATAGAAACAAATTAATTGGCCAACTAATATATATAGAAAAAAAAAAAAATTAGCCGGGCATGGTGGCGCATGCCTGTAGTCCCAGCTACTTGGGAGGCTGAGGCAGCAGGATTGCTTGAGCCCAGGAGTTTGAGGTTGCTGTGAGCTAGGCTGACGCCACGGCACTCACTCTAGCCTGGGCAATAAAGTGAGACTCTGTCTCAAAAAAAAAAAAAAAAAAGAGTTAAAAAGCAAAATCCTGGGACTGCAAACTAGTTCAGCCTCTGTGGAAAGCAATATGGAGATACCTTAAAGCGATACAAGTTTGATCCTACCATTCTACCATTTGATCCAGCAATCCCATTACTGGGCATCTACCCAAAAGAACAAAAGTCACTCCATGAAAAAGACACCTGCACTCGAACGTTAATAGCAGCACAATTCACAATTGCAAAGATATGGAAACAGCCGAAGTGCCCATCAATACATGAGTAGATTAATAAAACGTGGTATATGTATACCATAGAGTACTATACAGCTATAAGAAACAACGGTGATATAGCACCTCTTGTATTTTCCTGGATAGAGCTGGAACCCATTCTATTAAGTGAGGCATCCCAAGAATGGAAAAATAAGCACCACATGTACCCACCAGCAAATTGGTATTAACTGATCAACACCTAAGTGGACATATAGGAATAACATTTATCAGGTGTCAGGAAGGTGGGGGGAGAGGGGATGGGTATATACATACCTAATGACTGTGATGCGCACCAACTGGGGGATGGACATGCTTGAAGCTCTGACTCAAGGGGGTAGGGGGGACAAGGGCAATATACATAACCTTAACATTTGTACCCCCATAATATGCTGGAAAAAAAAATACAGCTAACCCCATGTATGACATGCCAAAGCTCAATCCCATATAGTATAACCTAAGAGAGCATGCTCCCAGGTTAGGAGGACTTGATAGTAACTAAATATATGTTGTAACATAGTTAACAAATAGGGGAATTGGCTAGGCATGAATGAACAGAAAAAGGAGTGTCAGGGCACTGCTTTTCCTAGTAAGACCCAAGGAAGGAACTTTCAGCCATCTTCCTTATGTGGCAGTTGTAGCCAACATTCGAGTTTGAAGGTTAAGTCCATTGAATACTTTAAGAAGGATGTCTTGGGCCACACCTTAACCTGATGCAATTAGTCACCTAACATCCGCCTTCTAGGTCCAAGCTTTAAAAGAACCCATTTGATTTCTATTTGGCTCTCCATATAAGTCTGCTTAGAAAGAATGTGCTAAACTCATTTGAGGATTCTAGGTCCTGAGAAATAATAACACAATAATAAATTGGCAATCTATTAATAGCTTCAAGCTCCAGACTCATGTGTCTGCTTTGAGAAACGGGTCGTCCATTCTTGATGTGCCGATATAAATCAGGTCTTTGAGTCTTAAGGCTCAGAATTCCACTCTGGTTTGTGGTAAATTCACCAAAAGGCCTCTTGGCAGTCGTCTGACTAAGGAAAGCTGATTTTTATTTTTACAAGAGTTGCAAAACCAGCCCTCTGACTCATGCTATAGAAAAATTCCAAGATACAATACCACATGGTAAGGAAGAAAAAAGACACCTTTTTAAAATGTTCAAATAAGTTTAGACTTTGATCATCTAAATAGTTTTAAAGCTATATATCTATATACATTCCTTCCTTTCCCTTTTCTGAAAATATGCTTCAAAATCTAGCACTTGAAATAAAATTCCTGACAAGTCATACAATAACTGACATTAAGTCATCAATAGTCATTTTCCTAATGAGAAGAGACACTACCTTGAGACCCGTTTTAAATGGTTTCTCCTTGGTTCCATCTCCCGTCGCATCACTTCCCTCTCGATCTGAGACATACAGCTCTATTGCAAAAATGAGAATAAGTTACTTGTTTGACCAATAATTATCAGTCACCTTTATACGGCAACTACTTTATTCATGTTTTGCCTTTGTAAACAGAACTGGCATCTGAGTAGTAAAAATTAATGACGTCAATAAGAAATTAATATCCTAATTATTTTCCTATTCCCCCATTTTAATGATATCCATCTCATAAAAACATATTGCAGGCCGGGCGCGGTGGCTCAAGCCTGTAATCCTAGCTCTCTGGGAGGCCGAGGTGGGCGGATCATTTGAGCTCAGGAGTTCAAGACCAGTCTGAGCAAGAGCGAGACCCCATCTCTACTATAAATAGAAACAAATTAATTGGCCAACTAATATATATAGAAAAAATTAGCCAGGCATGGTGGCACATGCCTGTAGTCCTAGCTACTTGGGAGGCTGAGGCAGCAGGATTGCTTGAGCCCAGGAGTTTGAGGTTGCTGTGAGCTAGGCTGACGCCACGGCACTCACTCTAGCCTGGGCAATAAAGTGAGACCTGTCTCAAAAAAAAAAAAACATATTGCAAATCTAGCTTTTCAAAATTAACTCTAATAATTTTAATTTTTCCACTACTGAGTAATTATTCTATCTACTTAAGTACCCCAAACTAATGCAAGGGCTTTGAAGTTGCCTAGACCTACAATGGAATCTTTGATGTTGTACCTTAAAAAGCATGGTGACCCCAGGGAATTTTCTTAACAATTCTGAGCTTATTTCTTAGTCTATAAAATGAGAAAAATGGTCCCCACCTTGAAGGGTTGTACTGAGAATGAAATAAAATAACACGTACAAATCAGATATCACAATGCCAATGCGGAGACGGCAAATAAATACCAAGTTTCCCTCTGGTCTTTAAAGAAAACTGAAGCTCTGAGGTTAGACATATTGCAAAAGGCCTCACAACTAGTAGCGTGAACGGTGACATTAATCCAGGTCTCCTAAATCTTTTCTTTTTTCCCCTACTGCACGGTAAGGTCTCCCTGGAAATTTCAACAAATTTGAAGGCTGAGTGGAAGAGAATTAGAATTTTAATGTCCTTTCCTGACGATCACTTTGAAGAATTGAATATTTGGGAGCTACACTACGTCTGAACCCCTCCCGGCGCCTAAGTCTCAGCGCAATCACGGGATTTTTCGCAGTGGGGCAGGGCCGGAGTGGCCGCTGTCGCAGCATCTGGGCACACAGGGCTGGGGGAAGCCCCAGCCTGGCCCGTCTCCTCTCGGGCCCAGCCAGGGGCCAGGTCCTTCATCTGCTCCCTCCCTCCAGTCGGTCCACAAACATTTGTGGAGCGCCCACTCTGTGCCTGGCACTAAGCGTTGGAATTCGGCTGGAATGGAGTTCCTGACCCCAGACAGGGAGCACCGCGCCATACACCGTGCTCACCCACCTAGCACCATTCCTGCGGCAGCTCTGGTCAACTCCAAGGACGTAAACCGCAACGCCGCCACCGCCTTATCACCCCAACGTGCACCGGAGGCTGCACGGACTCGAGCGTTGCATCATGTAACGTCGTGCCGAGGTCGCCCTAGTGAGTCAGCCGAGCGTCGGGGCGCCATTGGTTACGGGAAGTGGGCGAGCGGCGTTCGGGCCGCCATCTTTGGTCAGGGCAGAGGCAACTTCCGGGTCCGGAGACTTCCTGCCCTGCTCTTGACCCCCGAGACTCCTGCATGGTTTCAGTCTTGCGCCCTTCGGTCCCCACCTCCCAAACTTTCTTTTCTGAAGCCTCCGATTCTGCCCCAGCTGGAGACGCGCCTGGTCCTCTTGCAAACCAGGCCAAAAATGTCCAGATCCCAGAGGCTGCCATGCTGGTTGCGTTAACGCCGTCAGCAAGTGTATTGAGCGCCCGCAGCGAGATCGGGGTGAGCGGTGGTGGAGGTGGAGAATTAATTGCCCTGTCTGGTACGCAGGAAAAAGCTCTAACTTTCCAACTTCAGTGAACGCACGTACCTCTGTGTGTGGGACAAGAACTATAGTATATTATCATTTAATGTTTTAATGTTTAATCACTCTTAGGCCGGCTGTGATAATGTAGTGGGAGGAACCAGGGCTTCGGAATACAAACTGGGTGGGGATTCTGGTTCTGCCTTTTCTTCACTGTGTGTGTTTAGATAAGTTACCTAACCTGAATGAGCTTCAGTTTCCCTGTTTGTGAAAGACGATGTAAGTTCACTGCCCAGCTTGTAAGATGCACTAATAAAGGGTAGCTATCCTCACTCTCAACTTAGTGGAATACCGGAGTTTGTCCTTGAGGCAAAGGAAAACTTTTTTTGTTACGAAAGGCCCACTCTCCAAATAACTCCATACGGAGCTTCCAGGCCTATCAAGAATATGAACCAAATAACTTTTCCTAAAGAATATATCACCCAATTTCATAGACTTGCCTTTTCCCTCCTTGCTGAAAGTTTTCTGTTTGCCCATGTATTAACAGTTATCTGTTGCTGCAAAGTAAATTGCCCCAAACCTTAGCAGTTTAAAACAACAGATGTTTATACCTCCCACAGTTTTTGGCGGTCTTGTATAAGGAAGCAGCCCAGATGAGAGTTCTGGCTCAGGGTCCTTCATGAATATGCTGTGGGCAGGGGCTGCAGTCATCAGAAAGCTTGACTGCGTGAGGATCAGCTACAGGGTCGCTCACTTGGCTGTTAGTGCAAGGCCTTAGTTCCTCGCCAGGTGGGGCTCCCCATAGGGCTTCTAATGATACAGCAGGTGACTTCCCCCTAACGCAAGTGATCAGAGAGAGAATTAGTTACGTGTTTTAAATAATAATTTGACCCCCAAACTTCAGACATTTGTTGGCAGATATTTCTGTGGGCCAGGAATCTGGGCACTAAGTGTCTGTAAAGGCTGCAATCAGAGTGTCAGCTGGGGCTGCAGTCATTTTAATTGGAGATTCTTAAGTCTCATCTGGGGTGGTTTCTCTCCCATAGTCACTCAATTGGTTGTTGGCCAGAGTTCTCCCTCACTTTCTTGCTACATGGGCCTCTCCATAGGGCAGCCTGCTTCATCAGCACAAGCAAGCAAGATAGAAGTCACAGTCTCTTGTCTAATCTCAGAAGTGACATCCTGGCCAGGTGCAGTTGCTCATGCCTGCAATGCCAGCACTTAGGAAGCCAAGGTGGGAGGAGCACTTGAGGCCAGGAGATCGAGACCAGGCTGGGCAACATAGTGAGACCTCATCCCTTCAAAAAATATAAAAATTAGCTGAGCCTGGTGGTCCCAGCTACTCAGGAGGCTGAGGTAGGAGGATCACTTGAGCTCAGGAGTTCAAGGCTGCAGTGAGCTACCATTGCATCACTGCACCCCAGACTGACCAACAGAGTGAGACCCTATCTCAAAAAATAATAATAATAAAGTAAAATAGGAAGTAACATCCCATCACTTTCGCCATCCATGTTCAGTTAATTAGAAACGAGTCATGTGGTCCAGCCCACACTCAAAGGGCGGTATTACATGCATGAATACTAGGAGATGGGAATCATGGGGCCCTCTGAGAAAGAGGGCCTACCACAATGACCAAAACTGAAGCTGCCGTGCCTTTTATAATGTAATTTTTTAGGTGACATTTCATTATTTCTGCCATATTCTATTGGTCACACAGACCAACCCTGGTACGACATGGGAGGGGACTCCACAAGGGCATGAACACCAGGTGATAGAACTCAGTGGCACCATCTTTGAGGCTGCCCACCACAGCCTGCAGCCAATAGGGACATTTGCAGGAGAACAGAAGGAGAGGAGTGAGGTTAGGGTACTTACTCCCCCAGCTGCCTTGTGGCAGGCTGGCTATACCCTCTTGCCATAGCTCCTGCCGGGTGGCACCCAAGGGACAGTCATCTGAACTGCCCTTCATCGGTTTCGTTTTATCTGATTCTTAAAATTGGATGTACACAGCAACATTACGTTATGAAATAAAAACTATGTACACAGGACTGGGCCCAAGCAGGAAGCTACAGAAGAAGGTGACTTAGAACTCTACCCCTTCCTCAGTCCACACCTATAAACTTACAGGATTTCTCTATGTCCGGTTAATATAGGACAGAAGAAATGGACTTGGTACTGACGTCTGCATAATGTGCTGGCACATGCCAGACGTGAGCAGCCATTATATTCTAATCTTACTTGGGCATAGCTCTAGAAAGATAGCAGTGAAGGGAAATCATCTCAGATGGTAGATTTCTGAGCACAGAATTTTCCACATCTCAGATAAGGAGAGATGGCCTGAAGGGACTGATGGACACTGGCTCAAGGGTTGGCCAGTTGACCAGGGACTTAGAACAAGATTAAAGATTAGGTACAGGAGCTCACAAGAATTTATTTTGTTTTATTTTTTAAAGCTAGTCAGGTTATTTGAAGTTGAGGTAATACTTATATTTGAGAATTTGTGATGTGTAGCCATCCCAGAAACAAAAAGGTCTTTTGCTGTTACCTCAGTTCTTACTATAGTGGCCCCATCTGATGTCTCTGTAGTCAAGAATCTGGGTTTCCCCCCTATTTTCAGGGGTTCATGACTTGGCTGTTAAAGATGTTGCTCCTGGCTAATGCTTGGAGTAGTCTGTGGGTGAGTGGAGGTATGTTGAATTTTGGTTTTCTTTTAACATGCATGTTGGGTGGGAGGGGAAAAAAATCAAACTGTCTGCCACACTGAGTATAGAACAATTACTTGGGAGATTTCAAATTTTATTTTAAGCACTTTTTTTTAACTTTCCTACTAAAAACTTGTTTCAAACTGTTATTTGCAGTCTTGTGAGCCAAGTCCCCAGGAGGGAATCAACTAGGGGGTGTACCTAAAGAGATGGAGCAAACCCACACCCTACGATGATAATTATTATGTGATTTAGAAACCTGGGTTTATCCCTCAAATTGAATTATTTTCTTTGTAAATTTTGGGCAAAGTTGGCACAAACCTGCAGTTTGCTAAGGTGGCCTCCTTCCCGGTTAATTGCAATTTAATGCTGAGAGGCTCCTCTTTATCAGTTACCAAATAGTCTGTGTGACCAAGGACTAACATTTTTTAAGTTACTCAGCTCTATCCTCATGGGCCTATATATTTAATACCTCCAAAGATATTTTCAGGTTAGGCATTGTATACTTTTATTGGTTATTTAGAATCCAGTGGTATGTTTGTGGTACAGGAATGTCATGGTAAATTGTTTTTCAATAAATATTTTGAAACATGTTTAAAAAAAAAAGATTAGGTACAGGAGGTCTGGTGGGGAAGTATGTGAATGGATCCTTTTGGATGGGCACAGAATGTGAAGCTTTCTTGTCCTGTGTAAATATGTAAAAGGAGGCATTCCGTATGGAGGTCTCTGTAATCTGTGGATGTTGGCTTTTCCCCCAAACATCCCAGTTCTTGCTAAAAGAGCCCATATATGAAGTGGCTAGAGTAACAGGCTGGAGGCTATGCATGGGTCCAATCTCATGGACTGCCCTTAATCACAGGTGATCTGCCTGGCCACTGCCACTGTTGAGTGCCCAACCTGCTCATAGCAGAAGCCAATTATGAGAACCTAAGAGAACACCATTCTTTGACAGGACTAGCTGGCCACTTGGTGGCAGGTAAATTACACTGGACTCCTGAAGAAGGCAGCAATGTGCCTCCCAAGTCTAGACACTTAGTCCACATGTGTCGATGTTCCTTCTCTGCCCAGGGCACCAACATTTGTGGATTTACAGAATCATGTATCCCTCTCCATGGTACATTCACCTCTAACCAGGGAACACATTTTCAGTAAAGGAAGGGTGACAGTGAGCTCATACCTATGGAATTCAGTGGTCTAACCAAGTGCTTTGTGTTGATAGATTATTGGGGTTTTTTGTTTGTTGCCAAAACCATACATAAGAGCATAGATTATTACTGAAAATATTCAGATATGCTCCCCTCTGCTACACAGGAGGAATATACTTCCCTGCTTCATTTATTTTGGGCTTAGCATGTGGATTTTCTCTAACCATAGGATATTAGCAGATGTGATACAAGCAAAGGTTTAGAATGTGTTTGTATAGTTTAGCTTGTTTTCTTGCTTCTACCATCACCATGAGAAGAACATGCCCCGACTGGCCCACTGGTCCATGGAAGGTGACAGACATATGGAGAAGACCTGGAAGCAATCTGCAATGTGCAGACAAGCCCAGCTGAATTCAGCCCAGACCAGTTGGCCCTTTGATGCAGGAGTGAAAAGTAAATGTGTTAGCCTCCGACTTTTGGGGGCATTTTGTTACACATCTTTATTGCGGCAGTAGTAGACTAATACCTAACTACTGCATTACCCAGAAGCATCTGGCTTAAAAGAATAATTGAATGGCCTACTGGGAGTCACTTATGGCACCTGTGAGTATGCCATGTATACTTTAAACCAGTAGACAGTATAGGGTGCAGTCTTCCCCATAGTGGAATGCATGTTATTAATTTTTTCTCGAATATTTGTTGAGTTTAAAGAATTCTCCAATTATCTCCCTTTCCATGAAATAATTGAGATGTTTGTAACCCACTCTGAGGTCAGTAGGCAGGAATCTTTACTGCTATTTTGTGAAGAAAGACCACCCGTCCTAATACCAGTAAAGACCACAGGATTGGGAAGTGGGAGAAGGACTACAGCTCCATGGCTACCGCAGACCACCTCTCCCAGCTAGGCTCAGTCTCTGCCCCCACACCCCAAAAAACAATGTGGGCGGGGCCACCTCCCCTGGTTCCCAGGGTTGGCTCTCTTCATCTGCCCACCGCAGGCATTGTACTCCCCTGTAACCGCTGTGTCTGGTAGTGGCCCTTACACGACACCACTAGACTGTAGGTAAGAGGCCTTGCTGGCATCTTTGTAGAGCACTTAGCAGAGCCTTGTGCTCAGCAGTTGGCAACTCTTAGGCGGACAGGCTCATTTAGTCCGACCTCCATCCAGAAGCAGAAATTTCCTTAAAGCGTCGTTGAAAGGGTTACTTCCAGGAACACCGAAGTTTGTCTGTGCCCCTTAATGAATGAATGGGTGAGTGAATGAATGGCATTATTCTTCCGTCTCTTCATTCTAGCTCGGGCCAACTGGGGCGCCCTTTTCTTGTGGTCCCCAGTGTTCCGCCTCCGTGCCCATTCAGATTTGTATTAAAGGTACAGCTGCAGCAGGCATGGGATGCGCTTCTGTGTTGTTATACTGAGCGGATCCCCACGAGCCACCGTACCCAGCAACTGGCATGGGTTTAGGGCACTAGACGCCGTTGCCGCCATGTTATCTCAGGGCCACTTCCGCGTTTCCTGCACTTGATCCTGCTCTTCCGGCTCCCTGCCCAAGGTGCCGCACGCACTTCCGGATATAGGGGGAATGCTGACTTCCTTGCGCTTTTTCCGAGCATGCTCACAGACGTCTTCAAAGAACTTTCTTACGCTTTCAGTTTTTTGCTCCTCAAAACAAGCTTTGGAGAAAGAAGAAGCAAAGATCACTGCAAGCGCCCCAGGACTCCTTTCTCTGTCCCCCGACTGGGGACCAGAGAGGGGCCAGCAGTGTTTGCTTAGTTCACGAATCAATGAAGCAATCCAAAACTCTCAGTAATATTTAAAATCGGTTTGTAACTGCGAACTACAAGTGGGAGTTATTATGATGAAACAATATGAGGAACTGAAAACGTAAATTTCCTTTTCCTTGTAGAGTTAGGTTTAAGCGCTTAGGTTTGCTGGTTAATTTACTCCCTGGAGAACTTTTATTTCAGTGATTCCCAGGCTGCTTCATGTTTGTGAACTGCTTGCTTGTAAGCCCCTTATCTTTCTCTCTCCCTAAAAAAAATTAAAATAAAAGTCCTGCTGGGTGCTCAGTGTTGAAAGAAGGCGAATAATGATAACTCTTGTGCAGGTAGAGCTCTGAAGCGAGATCCCTGGCCACAGAACATGGAATTCTTATTTTCTTGACCCTGGTCAAGTTTCTTAACCTTTCTGAGACCCAGATGTTTCGATTGTAAAGTGATAATAACCCTTCTCTGAAAGGTTACTGAGAGGATAATATGAGATCAAGTATACCAAAATGCCTAGTATGTGCTTACTTCCAGTAAGCCTTCTGAATTAGGATATAAATGGCATTAATAGTTAATCAGCACGCTTGAAGCTCGAGGGGGTAGGGGAGGCATGGGCAATATACGTAACCTTAACATTT
The DNA here is from genome assembly GCA_008750895.1 of Mirza zaza. NCBI lineage: Eukaryota > Metazoa > Chordata > Mammalia > Primates > Cheirogaleidae > Mirza > Mirza zaza. The sequence goes on from VSMD01034769.1 coordinate 76,389, forward strand.
GTACCCCCATAATATGCTGAAATAAAAAAGAAAAAAATAGTTATTCTTTTGTTCCATGATATGCATGAAGCAAACCTTCAAGCCTTAAAACTTCTGAGGGCTGCTGGTGGACCCCTCCTCCCTCTCCAATCCCGTCTCCCTTGGCTCCCTGCCCAGTCTGTCAGAACGTGTCAGACTCTGCAGATCCTTCTTACTGCTCCCAGCTCTGAAGGAGTGACCTCTCTTGCTTCAAGCCATTAAATGGGAGCTCTCTGACAGCTCTCCCTTGAAACCTACAAACTTCCCTGCTTCAACACTAATCCTTTCCTTCCCCGACCTCTCCCTCCACCTGTCTTCTGGATTCCCCACAACTCTCCAATCTAATTTCCACACTCCAGCCAGGTGAACACTTAAAAATAGAAACATCATTTCATTCTCTATCTGGCAATTTTCTGTGGACTTCGTTTTGCTCCCAGGGTCCACCTCAACATCCTTACAGGCTCACCAGGCTATGTATGCTCTAGCCTGTCATTGCTTTCTAAAGGCACAGCTTCAGCCTACCATGTTTCCTTGAAAATAAGACAAGGTCTTATATTTATTTTTCCTCAAGAAGACACCCTAGGGCTTATTTTCAGGGGATGTGTTATTTTCTTTAAGTACAGTACAACAATCTACACTTATGCAAATATAGTTAAGTCGTCTTCTTCTGGAACATCATCATAACTCTCCAAACTTATTTGCATCCTGAATTTCTTGTGACTCTATTTCCTTTAGAACCATTGGCCCCAATCTCTCATGTCGAGCAATAGAGCTCTCAAGGGGCAGATGAGAAGGGCTGCAGGTCTTCTTTACCGCTCTGCGACCAAATGCATGGGTTGTGCAGATACGCTGGGTAGCCACACCCATCACTAGGTCTTATTTTCGGGGTAGGGCTTATATTGCACATATGCTTAGAAATCCTACTAGGGCTTATTTTATGGGCAGGTCTTATTTTCAGGGAAACACGGCAGGCTAATTTCTTCATTGAATTGGCCTGGGTACGATGTGGAATTGGGAGTAGCTGTTAACAAAGATGAAAACAGCATCAAATATCTCCATAGAAGTGGGAAAACTTTCAGAGCAGAATAAATTGTGTCCTCTGAAAGCAACGAAGAAGTCTTCTAGGTTGGTTTGAAGAACAATCCTTTATCAGTTTAGTGGGAGTTGAGGCTCTCAGGGGATCTCAAAGGCCAAGCTGACGGTTTCTCTTTTTTTTTCCTTTTTCTTTTTTTTGATTCAGCATTTCACTCTGTTGACCAGGCTAGAGTGCCCTGGCGTCAGCCTAGCTCATAGCAACCTCAATCTCCTGGGCTTAAGCAATCCTCCTGCCTCAGCCTCCTGAGTAGCTGGGACTATAGGCATGTGCCACCATGCCTGGCTAATTTTTTCTATATGTTTTTAGTTGTCCAGCTAATTTCTTTCTATTTTTAGTAGAGATGGGGGTCTCGCTCTTGCTCAGGCTGGTCTCGAACTCTTGACCTTGAGCGACCCACTTACCTTGGCCTCCCAGAGTGCTAGGATTACAGGCGTGAGCCACCATGCCTGGTCTGACAGTTTCTTAGTTTATCAGTTTTTTTGCTGTTAGAACAGGTCATGAAATTATTTTCACCCCAAGCCACAACATCCTAAGAAATAACTCAGTCTTGGACAAATTAAGTAAATTTTAAAAAGTCCTTCTGAGTTCATACTGAGTCCTTCTGAGTTTACTCAAGATGCTTGCAGTGATAATATTTTGATGCAAGTTTTCCAGAAACTTGCACAAAAGCTCTACTTTTAGAAATAGTCCCTTGTGTTATTTTTATTAAACTTTTCAATGAGCATAAAGTTTTTACGTTGGTCACACAAAATTTAAATAAGGAAGCTGAAAGTAGATGGGAATCCCCAAATGGGTGGTAACCAGAGACCTCCTATAGGATTTCCATAGACTGGTTTATTCATTATGCAGCTTGGCTCAGCAGAACCATTTCATAATGAAACTGCAAGATGACTCCCAGTGGGCAAATCAACCTCTAGTCTAAAGGCTGATTCTTATCACCTGGGAGAATTGATTCCTGATGAGAAATGCTAGACTAAAAAACCCTCCCACGTTGACTTCACAAGCCAGATCCAATATCTTTAATCCTCACATGGAAAAAAAGCAAGAAGACATTCCAGGGCTATGACAGCCTTCAAGAATAATGACTATTATTTAAGAGCATCAGGAGCCAAACAAACATTGGTAATCTTTCCAACTGGAGATCATAAACAGTTACCTAGAGTGAGGTAACCCATATCCTAAATTTGGCTGGAGCACCTTGGGTTTTTAGCCACCATACTTGATCAGGAGTTTAGATTTCTCTCCATATTAGAATTTTCCTTCCTCACATATTTATTGTAAATAACTACATTATAATTTTATTCAGGTTTTGAAGCAAAATCCCTGGTAATTTATTTTTATTTTTATTTTTTTTCCTCCTTTGCTGGCAAACCTGATAATTTTTAAACTGAGTTCTTTCTTTCTATGCATCTGATTATTGAGGTCACGTTAGCTGATAATTGATTGGACAATATAGCAGCAAATCCATACAGGTCCTTGAATCTGGAACATTCTCTTAAATTCTCTTGGAGCTTTACACATTTTTGACATGACTTTAAGAAGTTACCCAGACTCTTCTGAGGGCAAAAAAAAAAAGTGTGTGCGTGTAAGTAGCCTAACAAAAACCACTGCTGTCTATAGCCATGAACAGGAAGTCCCCATCTTTGCCCACTCCCAGTCACCCAGGAGGGCAAAATAAAGAGCTGGGGGTTGTTACTCTAGTGAGAAATATGTAGGTTTGGAAGAGTCTCAATTTGGGAGGATTTATGACTTGAGCAGGAAAAATAGTAAGTCAAATGACCCTTTGGGGCTTAAAAATCATTTCTATGTTTTATTTATTTTTTAGAAAAGATAATATATTCATATGGTCCAAATTTTTAAAAAAAGCATGAAAAGTTAATTCCATTTTTAAAAGTCTCATGCCCTATAATCACTTTCATGAGTTTCTTTTTTTATCTTTCTAGAGTTTCTTGATGAAAATATGGCTATATTCCTTCCTTTCTACCTTCTATATTTTCCTTCCTTTCTTTAGAAAAGCTTTTTCTGAGGTATAAATAATATACAACAAAGTATACATATTGAAACTGTGCAATTTGATATGTTTTATTTTATTGTTTTTTGAGACAGAGTCTCGCTTTTTTTGCCCGGGCTAGAGTGCCGTGGCATCAGCTTAGGTCACAGCAACCTCAAACTCCTGGGCTCAAGCGATCCTCCTGCCTCAGCCTCCCGAGTAGCTGGGACCACAGGCATGTGCCACCATGCCCAGCTAATTTTTTCTATATATATTAGTTGGCCAATTAATTTCTTTCTATTTATAGTAGAGATGGGGGTCTCCCTCTTGCTCAGGCTGGTTTTGAACTCCTGACTTTAAGCAATTCACCCGCCTCAGCCTCCCAGAGTGCTAGGATTACAGGCGTGAGCCACCGCGCCAGGCCTGATATGTTTTAACTATGTACATACCTGCGAAATCGCCACAATCAGGGATAATGAACATAACGTACCCATGTTCTTCTAGGGTACGTTAGAAGAAAGGAGAAGGCCTAGAAGAAAGGATGGATGGATGGATGGATGGATGGATGGATGGATGGATGGATGGATGGATGGATGGATGGAAGGAAAGAAGGTGAGTGGAGTGAATGTAGGGTCAGGTGAAAACACCTGCCCAAACTTGCTTGTTTTCTGCGTGCAGAGGTCAGCTGAAAACAGCTGACTTGTATGGAAGTTGTTAAAAAAATTAGCCAACGGCCCTGACGCTTTGCACGTGTCCTTGGAAATAAATATGGGGAGGAAGTTAGCTGAGGAGGCCAGTTTCTCCCGCAGAGTTTTGGCTCCTCCTTTTCTCTCTAAATCCTTCATGTTTTGAGTAATTATTCTTTGGCTACGGAACTCAAGAGCGAAAAGCGGCTGCTACAAGTGGCGACCCCCGACGTGACTCAGGAATCCGCGTGTCCAGGGAGCGTTTTCGCCGTCCAGGCTACAAGGGGAGTCGCGCTGGTAAGGGGCAGTCCCGCCCGCTGCTTTGGGAAAGGGACCCGCGAGTGTAGTTTCAGAAGGGGATTTCTAATACGGGGCGGCACCTGGCAAAACCAGCGAGCTTCTCTGCGCGGTCTGCAAGAACTCTTAAAGGCCGCCCAGTGCTCTGTGGAACCAAAAGCTTTCCAACAACTCCACGCGGTGAGACGGCATCGCCGCGGGTCCCAGACCAGGGCGCGGTTAGATGCAGAGCTCTGCGAGCGGGCGGGGAAGGTTTTTTTAAGAACAATTTTAGGTAAGGAGGTTCCTGTGCTGTTTGCCGTGTTTACTGCATTGAGCCTGGTGAGAACCGCGCCGACTCCGCTACATGTTCCTAAGGGTTCTAATCTGCTGGGACTCGCTTCTCCTCCTCTGCCGGAGGGCGTCCCCTGCCAGGAAGGAGCTAAGCATTCCCTGCCATAAAATTCCTGAATCCTGAGCCATTCTCTCCACCATCGCCTTTTCAGTTCAACAAGAGGAGCAACTTCTTCCCCTCCTCCCCCCTCCTCCCCCCCCAAAAAAGGACCTCTATTCCACCCCTGGCAATCCCTCAATTTTTCAACATTGCCTACAAGAGGGCCAATCTTCCATGGGGACAAGATTTGCTAGAACAATTGAATCTTCTAACTACCCAGTCTTTTCGTTAGGGGCCACTGCTCTCGTAAATCCAATACAACCCACACCTTTAGGGTGGACTATTAATTCATCCATCTGGATAGACCAGTGGCCCATTAAGCAGGATAAATTAAAACATGTAAAATCTTTTGTCTAGGACCAGCTTAATGTGGGACATACGGAACCTTTGCCTGAGCCCATGGAACACTCCTGTATTCATCATACCTAAAACGAAGAGTAAGTGGCCTTTACTATGGGACCTAAGAGCTCTTAATGCTATTATAGTTCTGATGGGACTGCTGCAACCTGGTCTTCCCCAGCTGTTAATTTCAAGAGATTGGCCTTTGATTGTAATCAATTTAAAAGATATTTGTTGTTTTTTTTTTTTCACAATTCCTCTAGCGAAACAAGACTGGTAAAGGTTTGCATTTTCTGTTCCCACTCATAATCTCCTTGGGTTGACAGGTATCATTGGAAAGTCCTTCCATAGGGATGTTTGTCAATATGTTCATCAAGCCCTTCTCTCTTCTCGGGGCAGTTCTCATCCGCTATCATCTATCAGTATATGGATGACGTATTATTAGCAGCTCCTACTCAAGCGGAATTATTTGCTCAAGTACAAACATATACTCGGCTGTAAATTGTCTCAGACAAAATACAACTTAGCTAATCCTGGCACTATCTTGGTCATCTACTTTTTTCGTGTTTACTGGGACCCCAATAGCAATCTCCTTGCCTTCTACCGTGACACTACATTCATCACAACTTTTGGGATATGTGAATTGGGTATGTCCCACTTTAGGATATTGCTAATCAACAAATACATCTTGCTAATACATCAAAGGGGAATCCATATCTATCTTCGCCTCCTTCACTAACATCTCTGGCCTTATAGGAATCCCAGGCTATCAAAGAAGCCCTTAATCACTGTCCCACATGGACCCAGGCAACCCCCTCTCTCCAACTGCTATTATAGGCCAGTTAACACCTCACATCTCACCTTTGAAATGGTTTTTACCTTACACTCCCCCAAAACCTTTTCTCCCCTTTACATAATTCTTTACTTTGGCAATCAGCCCTTGCGAGTTATGTACGTTCTTTCCTTCCATTACCCTCTGACAAGCTTCACTCCACTCTCTCCTTACTTCCTGTGCAATCACTTATAAAACTCTCCCCTACACCTCTCTCCACCACCCTGACAGTGTTCGTAGATGGCTCAGGACGATTGTCTAAAGCAGGAATTGCTTGGAAAGACAGTGATTAGAAATACTTACCTCTGGTTTTCCCTCCACTCAAGCAGAATTAGCAGCGCTTATATTAGCTTTAAAAACATTTCTATTAGAACCCCTAAATATCATCACTGACTCCTATTATGTATTCTATTCCGTTCTCCATGTCGAAAATGCTATCATTAAGGATATACCTAATCAAACTTCGACAATTCCTTGTTCTACAGCGCTTATTAGATATCCGGCAACACCCCATCTTTCTCTCTCATGTTCATGCTCATACCCCTTTGCCTGGACCTCTGACAAAAGGAAATAATGCCGTTGATCGTCTCGTTTCCTACCGTGTATATTCCACTAAGGCTTTTAAAAAGGCCTGTGATGTCCCATCAGTTCTTTCACCAAAACGCTCGAATGCTTGTTAGTTTCCCATTACCCAGAAGCAAGCTCATCACGTATGTGCCTGCTCGGCTTGTTGGGCTGTACAAGGTGCGCCTTTATCACCTGGGGTTAACCCTTGTGGCTTAACTCCTAACTCACTCTGGCAAATGGACGTTACTCATTTCACCGCCTTCAGGCGCCTTTAATATCTATCTACGTGTAACTGTTGACACTCTGGAACGATTCGTGTCACTCCATTACCGGGTACTATCACTCATTTGTTAAATTCCATCACTTATCTAGGGCTTCCTCATACTGTACAGATAATGGACCCTGTTACACCGCAGTTGCCTTTGAGACTACTTTACAGGACTGGAACATTCGCCACAGCACTGGCAATCCACATGACCCTACTGGACAGGCATTTGTTGAGCAGACCAACCAAATCTTAAAAAATTATTTGGATAAACAAAAGAGAGGGAGTACCATGTCCCTCTGCAACAAAGAGTAGCAAAAGCATTATACACTCCTAATGTGTGTGTGTGTGTGTGTGTGTGTGTGTTTTTTTTTTTTTTTTAGTAGAATGTTTTTTTTTTTTATTTCGGATACAGATTTTAAGGTTTCAATAAATGCCCTTTCCCCCCTTCCCCCACAAGTCTGAGTTTCCAGCATGACCATCCTCCAGATGGTGCATATCTCACTCATTATGTATTTATATACCCACTCCCCCCTCCCCCCTGCCCAATACCCTATTACTGTAGTACCTATGTGTCCACTTAGGTGCTGCTCAGTTAATACCAGTTTGCTGGTGAATATATGTGGTGCTTGTTTTTCCATTCTTGGGATACTTCACTTAGTAGTATGGGTTCCAGCTCTAACCAGGAAAATATAAGATGTGCTATATCACCGTTGTTTCTTAGAGCTGAATAGTACTCCATGGTATACATATACCACATTTTATTAATCCATTCTTGGATTGATGGGCACTTGGGCTGTTTCCACAGCCTTGCGATTATGAATTGTGCTGCTATGAACATTTGAGTGCAGGTGTCTTTTTTGTAGAGTGTCATTGGATCTTTTCGGTAGATGCCCAGTAATGGGATTGCTGGATCAAATGGTAGATTCACTTGTATCGCTTTAAGGTATCTCCATATTGCTTTCCACAGAGGTTGAACTAGTTTGCAGTCCCACCAGCAGTGTAGGAGTGTTCCTCTCTCTCCGCATCCACACCAGCATTTGTTATTTGGAGACTTTTGATAAAGGCCATTCTCACTGGAGTTAAGTGATATCTCACTGTAGTTTTGATTTGCATTTCCCTGATGATTAGATATGATGAGCATTTTTTTATATGTTTGTTGGCCATTCTTCTGTCGTCTTTAGAAAAGTTTCTGTTCAAGTCCTTTGCCTACTTTTTAATAGGGTTATTTGATTTTTTTCTTGCTGATTTTCGTGAGTTCTAAGTATATTCTAGTTATCAGCCCTTTATTGGATACGTAGGATGCAAAAATTTTCTCCCATTCTGTAGGTTGTCTGTTTACTTTCATGACTGTTTCTTTGGCTGTGCAGAAGCTTTTTAGTTTCATCATGTCCCATTTATTTATTTTTGTTGCTGCTTCGATTGCCTTTGGGGACTTCTTCATAAACTCTTTGCCTAGGCCGATGTCTAGGAGAGTGTTTCCAACATTTTCCTCTAGAATTCTAATAGTTTCATACCTTAGGTTTAAGTCTGTTATCCATCGTGAGTTGATTTTTGTGAGAGGTGAAAGGTGTGGGTCCTGCTTTAGCCTTCTACAAGTGGCTATCCAGTTTTCCCAGCACCATTTATT
>VSMD01034770.1:0-22299 GCA_008750895.1 Mirza zaza
TATTTTCATTTCACCAAATAACATACTGCAGCGTGAATCACTTTTTCAATTATGTCAGAAGAGATTTCAAGTATAATTGAGTACGTAATGCCTAATTTCATAGTTATCTGGAGGGGAAGGAATGAGGGTTAATAGTCTTGCTTGTAAATCTACCACTAGTCTCAGTCTCTGACTACTTTCATATAATCTCAAGAAAAAAAAAGTAAATATATTTTAATTTTCCAATGTTCTAAAGACAGAACTTATCAGTATGATTGCCAAAGACTTAAGAATCCCAATCTCATTCTCTGGAGTTACAGCTTAAATTACACAAAAATAAATTTCTAAAGTGTACTGGTTGGAAACCCTACACTAGAGAAGCAATCTGGTGTCCCTTTGCTGGATGCAGCTCAGAGTATTAAAAAAATCTAGAAATTTCACAGAAAAATAGGCTATCAGGATTCTCTAGGGAAAAAAAGAAGATTGAGCAACTTGGTTTAAATTATCAGATGGCAACAACCAGCTATAGTAAGCACTACTGGCATTTACTAGGTAGGGACCAGGGATCATAACCACTTGTCCTGTTTTACTGGGTAACAAAGAACTGTCCAGCTAAAAATACCAACAGCATCCCCACTGGTACAGCTCTTGAAGCTCCTTGAGAGCAAGAAGCTGTTCTTATACCTCTTCATAGCATAGTACTCTGGACAAAGAAAAGAAACTTAAGGTTAGATGGGGATTTTGGAAATGCAATTCAATGTCCTCTTAATAAACAGATAACGAAAAAGTAGTTCAGATATTAACCTAACTTGTTCCTTTAGTAACTACCCTTCTGTACATTCTGCACTTACATAATTAAACAAGCAACTACAACTGATATTTAGAGACATTCTCAAATGGGCGATTCCACTCAAAAGCTAAACTTGTAATCTCAAATTTAAGATCAATTCTGTAAGAGATAATCAAATCATTACAGCAAAGACATTAGTACAGATGATCTACTGGCATATAACTAATTCCACAGTTTGAGGACAATTTCTCCATTTAAAAAAGTCTAAAGCAGGAAATTATGGTTTAGTTCAATAATGAAGTCCAATTTTAAAGTACAGCAACCGCAGGTCATTTTGGATCCATCTATATACTTTTTCTCATCTTGTTTTCTACCCTCTTTATCCTACCAATACTATCCTCCACTGATTTCCACTCTAGGGTTGTCATTCCAAAAATCCCCATACCTCTGCACATGTTGCTTCTTTTCCATACTGGTCAAACTCTCACTCCTTCTTTAATGTCTTGCTCAAGTCTCACCCCTTTACTCAGGCAGTTGGGCACCCCCCTCCCTGGTGTCCTGAACAAGTGCCTGACTCATAGACAAGTAGAAACTCTAGTTACCAGAACAAGCCTATGAATTAACTGTCCATATTGTGTCTCTCTTTCCTCATTAATCAAAGCATTAATCAGATAATCCTGTTCATTTGGTTCCTTGACTATATCACAGCTTCCTAGAAAGCAGGACTCCAATTCACACATTTAAAATAATCTCCAGTATCTACCTACACCATGTGACACAAATTAGTTCAATGTGCTGGTTGAATAAAATAGTTCAGGTAAGTCTTCCAATCCAATCTAATAGAGCCTGCTAAGAGTTTCTGTCACAGTTATATAAATATTTCAGATGCTATTCTAAACATGTTCAGAATTTTAAAAAATACATGAAAAAACCGCAGACCTAGTATTAATGATGACTCTATTTTGACTAACCCTAATATTTTTGGTTATAAACAAGTACAGGTACATTTGTATAATGCGTTCAGGTTGGAAAAATAAGAGTGATGTATTATATTGCCACAGATTTTATGAATTTTGATTTTGACTCAATAATCCTTTAATCGTATTGGAGAATAAAAACTTGAAGTGAACTTCTACTGCAATCAAAACATATCACAAAACTAGTTTCTAATAATCATTTCCTTATCTATTCTAAAATGCCTAGAACCTAGTACAACATGCGCTAGTGTCATAACCAGAATAAGAGTCTTATTACTTTTCCTTACATAAAAGTCGGTATCATCACACATTTTTATAAATATATTAGGAGACTATAAAAAAAGTCCGAATTAAGAAACCTTTAATTTTCCTAGAGTACATGCACTATTTTTCTTTTAAACAGGTTTCACCTGGGAAATAAGTGCCTTCAGGGCAAATGTATGCACCTACGTAATACAAAGAGGTCGGGTCAGTTTACGACTCTGAACGGAGAGGCAGATTCAAATAGAAACCTCGGTTAGAATGGGCCTGAAGCCATTTTGAAAAATAAGGGGGAAGGACTTGTAGAACAGACTGACACCTAAATCCCGCCCAGAGGAAGGCAGCTTGCTTAAGTCTCTTCCTTGCAGTGGTGTGAAGGTGAATGATACCGAAAGCTGCTTTAATTGTGAGGGAGAACTCAAATGAGCTGGAAGCCATAAATCCTTTTCCTTACTATGGCCACAGCAGACAGACCCTAGTCCTTCCCCAAACTCATTACCAGAACTTTCCGTATTACTGAGTAAAACTAAGCGCGCTTTACATGGAAAAGAATATTCATTCTGAGAAAAAAGAGGCTAAACAAACTCCTTGGAGAAACGAGAGTGCCGCAGAAGTGGGAGAAAGACTTAAGGCCATCTTTGCGTAGCACGCGTTGGGTTTCTAAGTAGCTTAGACTCCAAGAACACAAAGCTGGGCTTTGGTCTCCAGTTGATATCACCAACAGGGATACGTTGGCCTCCTTCTATTTCAGTCCGGAAGGGTATCCCTTTCCTCTTCCTCACGCGAGAAGGGGTAGAGGCCTACTCAGCCAGCGGCCAATTACCGTGAGCTTTCGGGATCCCGCCGCGCGGTCCAGACTTACCTGCCGGGCTCTCTGCAGCGCATCTTTGAAAGCATCGTTTACTCCTCCACCACCACCGCCACCACCACCACCACCAGCTGAGCCAGAAGAGGGTGGAGGCACTGTTGAATAGTCTGCCATGGCTACACTACAGTAGCCACTGCCGTTTTTCCACAGAGAACTGCTCTCAGCTAACAGCTAAGAAAGAAAGAAAATGGCGGCTGCCGAAGCTCTATCACATTCTTGCGCGACCATCGTGCCGTAAAGGGGCGGGGACTAAAGGACGGAAATCTCGCGATATTTCTGAGGCAACGCGCTGGTGCGGGGGTGGGGCTGAGACACGAAAAGCAGAGAGCTATCGTGAGGATTGAATTTAAGATTTCGCGAGAATGGGGTTTGTTTTGGCGCCTCCTCTCCGCGCGTTCTTGGGGTGAGGCCGAGTAATTGTTCTTTCGGGGTGATGGGTGAGACTGGTGCGGCGGCCGCGGTTGGGGTTGGGTTCTAGAAATCCTGAAGAAAAAAAGTTTCTTACCAGTCGCCGCCTCAGGGAGGTGTTGTGGTAGAATTTTCCGCCGGGGGTCATTCTGTGTGTCCGTGGGGAAGGGCGTGACGACGACGGGCGTGACGTTGACGCAACAGTGTCTCGAGAGCGCTTCCGCCCACTGGGCGCCTGGAGGAGCGCGCCGAGGACAGCGCGCGGTTATGCACCTGAAAACGTCTGCCTGGCCTAGTGGGAACCCAGTATGATTTTCAGGGTAGTAAAGTGTCCCTGTATTTACTTCTAGACTGTCAGATTTTTGAGTTTTATCGTAAGTGGGGATGAATTCAGGCTGGAAGCTTTTTAGTTCTAGAGCTGATTTTTAAATTTTTGCTTAAAATAATGTGGATGAGGCTGTGACAATATGACTGCCCTTTATCTTTTAAAAACATGCTCGCTCGTTCCTAAAATTCTGTGGTAGCCAGACTCAGTAACCTATTATTGTACGTGTCTGTGGCCATTTTTAGTGAGGTCCTTATAATTAAGAATAGCATCTGTTTCTTGACTAGAATTGACTGTGGCTTCTTAGAAGTAGTTTTTTCCAGCTCCAACCTGTGAGTACTCAAATCTAAAGTAATGTTCTGAATTGTCAAAGCCGGGCTAGATTTTTTTTTTTTTTTTTTTTTTGGTATTTTCTGTGATCTACTTAAGTTACCAGGTAATCTCATATTTCTTCAGACTTTTCCGAACATACTGTGGCATGTAATTTACTGTGTTAATAACTAGTAGTTCCAGGAATCATTAGAGTACTTTAGAAGTCATATTCTGTTTATCACTGTATCACAGTGATTTTCCCCCCAAATTCTTTCTATTTAAATAACAAAGAATGAGGTTAAATGAACTTTCCCAACTTTATGGCATTTTGACCTCTTTGTATTAGGTCTAAAAAACACATTTCCTGTTGCTCCTCATAGAGTAATTGAGAGAAAAATGTGTGCTGCAATCTTGCTGGTAACCTAACACTGTCCACTTGCTCAAACCCCAAAATAAGTTAGTTAACAGTTTTATGCACATAGATACACATGGACTATCATTTTTTTCTAATCAGCTTTTCCTATCATCTTATCCACATGGCTCTGATCATCTTTTTCAGTGTTCATGTCTATCCCTTTGAATTTTGGTGGAATTTTCATTGAAAAAGCAGTGAATGTATTGGACTGACTACAGATTTAATCGCAGCAGTGCATAGAAAAACTGTAAAAAAGAGTGTTTGGTGGTATTGCTAAATAGAAATTTTCCAATTTTATCTTGAGAATGTTTTGTGTTTTTTCATACTTTTAAAATTAGACTCATATGCTAATTAGACCTTCTGATCAACTTAATTTTACCAGAGTGATGTAACTTACTCTCAAAACAAACTTTATTTCATGTACACTACAGTTTATTTTAGTTGTCACTAAATATTGAAAAAAGTAAAGACCTCCATTTCTGATTTTTTTTTTTTTTTTTGTAGATTCTTTGGAAGTATGGGTATTCTAGAATGGGAACCAATTGGAATCAGTGTAGATCAGGATTTCTCAACTTCAGCGCTGTTGACATTTTGGACCAGATAATTCTTCGTTTTGCAGTACAACTACGCATTATAGTATGTTTACGATAGCAGCATCCTTGGACTCTACCACAGATGCCAGTACCAATCCTCGCGCTCTTCTACCCACTGCTAGATGTGACAACCCAAAATGTCTTCAGACATTGCCCTGGGGCCTTGAGGAGCAAAATCACCCCTCATTGAGAACCACCACTCAGCCTTGATTCCCGTCCCTGCCTCTTCCTTCTATCTAGCAGAAAGACCTATTGACCATACTGCCTATATATACTTTAAATATATTCTAAATTCCATTACTTTTCACCTCCTCTAGTTCCCATCCTAGTTTTAGTTACCATTACCTTATGGATTGTTATAGTACCATTCTTATTGATTTCTCTGATTCTACCCTTACATCTCTACAATTTACTTTTTTTTTTTTCTTTTTTTGAGACAGAGTCTCGCTTTGTTGCCCAGGCTAGAGTGAGTGCCATGCCATCAGCCTAGCTCACAGCAACCTCAAACTCTTGGGCTCAAGCAATCCTACTGCCTCAGCCTCCCAAGTAGCTGGGACTACAGGCATGCACCACCATGCCCGGCTAATTTTTTCTATGTATATTAGTTGGCCAATTAATTTCTTTCTATTTATAGTAGAGACGGGGTCTCACTTTTGCTCAGGCTGGTTCCGAACTCCTGAGCTCAAGCAATCTGCCCGCCTCGGCCTCCCAGAGTGCTAGGATTATAGGCGTGAGCCACCACAACCGGCCTACAATTTACTTTTGAAAAAATTATGAAATTTTGTACAGAAAAATGTATGTATGTAACAGTTCAAAAGTAACAGGTACTGATGTTCCCACTCTCCAGGAATATTCTCCAAGGAATAGACCATTATCAGTACTTTTGAAGCTCAGATACAGTACTTGTATCTGATTGTATTACAGTGCAGTCTTCATATAGCAGCTTGATAATTTTTTTAAAATATAAATTAGATCATTTTTAAAAACATAAATTAGATCATCTCACTTATATCAGTTGCACTTTAGATCCTATCCTAGAGTGGCCTTAGGGCTCCACACATTAAGGCTGTTGTCTCTAAATGCTCCTCCCTCTCATTCCACTCTAGGTATTTGGCCATGTTGCTGTCTAAGATCTTTCCTGCTTCTGAGACTTTACACTTGTATTTGCCTCTGCCTTGTAGGCTCTTAAAGGCCTTCATCTGCATGATTTGTCCTTATTCAGGCCTCTCTTCAGATGTTACCTTCCTTAGACCACTGTTGATTACTGTGGTTATGCTATTCTGCAGTTTATTCCATTACCATGTTCTCTTTGTAGCATTTATCTGAAATTCTCTATGTTCCATGTGTTTACTTTTTTTATTGTGTCTTCCATTATTAGAATGTAAACTTCTAATGAGCAGGGACCCTCTCTGTTTCCACCATTGACCAGTGCCTAATACAGAGTCTTGACACACCAGATATTTGTTGAATGAATGAGTATTGAAAAAAACTGTACTCCTATGGTTTAGTTGGTTTTTTGACCTAGGGCAAATGGCTGAGTCTGTGTCTCAGATTTTTCATCCACATAATGACCATAACCTGCCTTGTCATCCTCAAACGAGATATCTGCATTCTTCAGAAATCATAAAGTACTATGCAAATTGGCCATTCATGTTGTGGTATTTCATGATAAAAGGATAATCAATATATTCCACTTCTGTAAATTTTTTGTATTAAACAGCTATGTTCAAATCTTGGTTTTGGTAAAACTTGGGATCCTACAAAAACAACCAAATTGTGGGAAAACTGTATCCAGTGACTTTCTTAGGCGAAATATGTGATCTGAGTTCACTTAATCTTCTCAAATCCATTTGTACTTTGGTAGTTACTATAGCTAATTTTCTTATAACTGATAAAAGCAGACTCTTGGTGACTAAATTTATTCCTCTTTGCAATGTAAATCCTCTTAAAAGTGAATATGTCATACCTAATAGTCTAAATTTTGTTTATTGTATCTTGAGAACTAAATTATATCTTACAGTCACACTCTTATTACAGAAATTGTAGAATCAATTATTAGAACTTGGACAATTGCCTAAAAAATAAAATTTAATTCCTTTAATATTAAAAAATTAACTTCTGATAGATATCCTATATTTCATTCTCAGGATGAAGCAAAAGTCAGTGTTTTGGGGCTTATAAAAGTCTAGTAAGGACCAGGTATAATGGCTTATGCCTGTAATCCTACTACTTTGGGACACCAAGGCAGGAGACTCCCTTGAGGCCAGGTGTTCAAGACCAGCGTGGGCAACATAGTCAGACTATCAAAAAATAGAAAAATTAGCCAGGCATGGTGGCGCACATGTGTAGTCCTAGCTACTTGGGAGGCTGAGGTATGAGGATTGCTTGAACCCAGGAGTTTGAGGTTGCAGTGTGCTGTGATGGCACCACTGCACTCCAGCCTAGGTGACAGAGCAAGACCCTTTCTCTTTTTTTTAAAAAAAAAGAAATCTAGTAGGGAGCATCTAGATTTGCCAAATGACAGAATGAAAAGATTAATAAAGGGCCGGACAAGGTAGCTCACGCCTGTAATCCTGGCACTCTGGGAGGCCGAGGCGGGAGGATCATTTTAGCTCAGGAGTTCAAAACCAGCCTGAGCAATAGCAAGACCCCATCTCTACTAAAATAGAAAGAAATTAATTGGCTAACTAATATATATAGAAAAAATTAGCCGGGCATGGTGGTCCATGCCTGTAGTCCCAGCTACTTGGGAGGCTGAGGCAGAAGGATTGTTGGAGCCCTGGAGTTTGAGGTTGCTGTGAGCTAGGCTGATGCCATGGCACTTTAGCCTGGGCAACAGAGTGAGATGTGAGAGTCTGACTCAAAAAAAAAAAAAAAAAACATTAATAAAGATAATTAAAGGTAGATTGTGAAAGATACTGGTAGGATTCTTCCTTTTACCTTATGATTTACTGGTTATCAAATTAACAGTGATTCTTTCTTAGCGTAACTTTTCATTGTTGGAGTTACTAAATCTGTGAAATATTGACAGATTCTTATTTGTAGCTAATGGAGAAAAATAGACCATTATGTGATGTTTTGTTTTTTGGATACAGGGTGTTGCTCTGTTGCCCAGGCTAGAATGCAGTGACGTCATCATAGCTTACTGCAGCCTCAAACTCCTGAGCTCAAGTGATCCTGCTTCGGCCTCCTGAGTAGCTGGGACTACAGGTGCGCAACACCATTCCTAGCTAATTTTTCCATTTTTTGTAGAGACAGGGTCTTGCTCTTGCTCAGACTGGTCTTGAACTCCTGGCCTCAAGCAATCTTCCCATTTTGGACTCCCAACCGTTAAGACTTTTTGAACAGCCATTTTAGAGTGGCAAAATTGTACATTCTTTTCCTCACTTTATACCCATTACTTGCCTCCTAATAATTCCTAGCCAGAGGTCCTTATAACTTTAAGCTGTGTTCTGTCATTTAAACCAGGTCTGTGTTTTTCCAGTGCACAGTCATAACAGATACAGGTTAGATAGGAGGGAAGCAGCAACTTCAAATGAAAGTGATGGTCTAGGATGTTGTTAGGATATTTGATTATTAGGTGAGTGATTGGTCTTATTGACTTTTACCTCCCTTCTTCAGTTGAGTTTCTAGAATTCTGTTTCAGACTAAGGTACAAGTGGAACAAAGAAATATTTGCATTTTAAAGGACAAAGTTGTTAACACAAATGTAACTTTGGAACATTGTAAAAAATAACAATTTGACCAGTGTCTAAAACTTGAAGCAGCCCAATGTAGTGGAAAAGACTGGACTTGGTTCCAGAGGATCTAGATTCAAGTCTGACCCGTGTGCCCTTTGGTAAGTCACAATTCTCTTTTTCACCAGCATACCAAAAAGAGGGCAATTTATTCTGTTACTGAAAAGTAGCCAATCATTAAAAGATAATAAAAATTTTTGTGTTTTACAGTGTTTTTTGTTTCCGTTTCAGAAGTTGCCATAGTGTCATCTCACGCTGAGTTACCAGAAATTTCTTCTCTGATTTGGATGTCAAATTTGATAGTGTTTCCTAATTGAAGGACTGTTAGAGGACTGAAGAATGTTAGGGTATTGCTCATGACCATTGATTTACTCTAAATCCTGCCTTTTACCATCCTTGCCATTTCTACCTATTCATAGAGCTCCTGGGCCTTTGCACATAATCTTTCTCTGTAAGGTACATATTTCTGACCTGTTCCATTTTACTGTTGCCTGGTAATTCCCTATTTTTTCTAGAAAGCCTGTCTAGAACTCCAGAGATTCCTCTTTGTTCTCTTGTACCATATCATGATAATTATATCATAATATCACTTATTGTTTATTTGGAATTTCCACTAGATTGTAAGGTCCATGACAGTAAGGGCTGTGCCTTTGTCTTCACTGGGTAGCATACTGAAATAGCAATAGCTAATATTTAATAATAGCTAATGCTGTATCATGGGCACTGTTCTAAGTGCTTTATATCTATTAATCTATTCATTTATTCTCATAACAGACTTTATGAGATAGGTGCTATTAATATGTCTTTTGCTCTTAGGTACAGATATGTTAACTAACTTGCTCAGGGTCACATAGTGTCAGAGCTGTGATTTGAACTCAAGCAGCCTGACTTGAAAGGATGGAATTGTCTATAAAAAGGTAATGAAATGTATCTCTTTGTAATTTATAGGTTCTGGTTCACAATTTAGTATTTTTTATTTGGATTTTTAAAATACTTCCATTAGTTTTTATAAAGACTAGGCCAAAATTCTTCATGGGAAGTCAGCTTTTTATGTAAAGAAATAAAAATAGATTTAACTTCAAATTTAAAGAACCCATGTGTTGTGTAACCTGTGAGGTTTCTGTACTGTTAATTGCATTGGATGGGTTAGTAATATGCCTTAAATACTGCTTAATACTGCTTTATGGTATGTGTGTGCATACATAAAATTATATGTATATATATACACACATACATGGTAATGATTGACAATTAGCATCATTTTTCAAATACATTGTTCAGGGGATTTATGTGTTTGTAGTCTACATCACTAACTAGATTGTAAGCCTCTTCAAGGCAAGGATAGGATTGATTAATTTTCTTTCTATGCACCTATGATAGTGTTTGTACTGTTTGTATATTGGATTCCTTTACAAAACAGCCCGTCTACCAAAAGAAGCATATCACCAAGAGTTTCTAGATTAGACTCTTATGAGAATTCTGAGTAAAATGCTCTACAGTTTAATCTTTGAGGACAATTAATGTTTGAGGCAAAAGTTCTATTCATGAAAATGTGACAAATTTTTTCTGCTTTTTAAGATCTCTTCAGGGAAGATGGAAAGAATACCTAGGAGGTTATTAAAATGTCATTCTCAACTTTATAGCATTCTTCAAATCTAATAAGAGAAGAGTAGAAACATTCTTACTGTATCACACAAAAGGCCTCTTTGAATATAGAGTGCGTTTGGCTAACTGCACACATTCTTTGGTAGGATCTGTCTTTTGAACAGGATCATAGGAGATATAACAGCATTATAGGCTTTATAAGAAGTTGAATTATCACTTTTTAGTGAGCAAAGTTCAGAGCTCTCTGCCCCTGCTGGTGAGACATAACAGTCCAGCTTCCCGTTATTTTAGGTGATAATACTAAGTTGAATATTTGGGACTCTTGAAAGGATCTGTCTCAAGAAAGTGGCCTTACCACCTAGTTCTTGAGTGATTTTAGCTTATTCTACAGCATGCATTCCAATAATAATAAAGCTGCTATAGATATGTGTAATAATACATATAATTTACTTTAAATTGGTCCTATACTAATTCCCCAGATGTTTCCAAAGCTGTGTCTGCACAGCTATCTAGAAGACTTTCGTTTTACATGTTGCATCAAAACCAAATGTCTAAAACAAATTTACATGTTTACTATTCTTATTCTCTTTTTATTTTGTGATCAAAAACATACTTATTTTTTCCTTTCTATACTTGGATCATGTATTTAGATATCAGTTCCTTCTATTACACTTATCTTTTTTATTAACTTAGCTAAACAAAAAATTCAGATTTAAAAAAACCATGTTTTTTTCGTGAAACTTAACCTGACTAATCAATTCCAGTGATCTTTTACTCACTGGTTGTCTTCATTGATTATAGGGAGCTTTTTAAAAATTTGAAGCGTTGCCTCAACTTCTGTGCCCAGAGACTGCTCTAACTGGTTTATATATGAATCTGTAAAACCTTCCTGTAAAGCTTTCTTAATCCCTTAAATGCAGACATTTGAGAACCACTGAAATACAACTGAAGTCTACAAGCTCTGGCAGACTTTCATTTATTTTAAATGGCTTTCAGTTTGTTTCTAGTTATAGGATATAGTCTTGTGATAAATGTAAGGTCTAGAAACATTGTCTATTTTTGAAACTATTAAAATAATTAAATGCAAAGCCATTAGACTGAGGTGGCTTCAGTGGCGAGGGTTCCTAAATAAGAAACTGAAACCTAACTCAATGTAAACTGTCAACCAATTAGAAACTGCTAACTAACCTCTAGGGATTTTTCACTGGAATGATCCAAATCAGGCTGCTGCTCCACTTTAACCAATCAAATATTTGCCTTGCTTCTGTATTCATCCTGTGAAAGCTTTTCCTTCCTGCTCCTTCAGCCCTAAACCATTGAATCACTTTCAATTTGGAGCTGCCCAATTCATGAATCAATTGAAAGTTGATCTTTTAGCAGAACCCTATCAACTTTTTGTTATCTGGACAGTGTTTCTTAACCAAGGGCTATCAGTGTCATCTGGGGTGGTTTTTAGAAAAATGCAGACACCTGAGCTCCATTTGGACCTACTAAATCATATTTTAGGAAATCTACATTTCATTTTTTTTCAGAAAGTGAGTGTCATAGCTGACTCTTATGCTCATCAAGGTTTGAAAACTACCCTTTTTACACAAAAAGTAATAAACATTTGGAAAATTAAACCGAATTAAAATGTGTTTCCCTAGCTAGATTGTAGTAAATGTTATAAATACAGAGACCTTGTCCTCTTCCTTTTTCCCTCCTCTGTATAAAAGAGGGCTGGTCAAGGACTGGTTCTTACTTTTTGGTTTGCCCTATATGTCTTTGTACATTTATGTTGGTAAAAGCTTATTAAATATAAAGTTGAATTCTTTATCTTCTACTTATCATTTTTCTAATAATACAAAGATAGAGTGCAGCAAATTGTTGAATATATGGTTATGAATGTTGGGTATCTTTGAGGCCAGATGGCACTGAGAGGTAGCGTCATTCAAACTTTTCTTGAATATAAGACTTGGGGCTGGGTGCAGTGGCTCACGCCTGTAATCCTAGCACTCTGGGAGGCCGAGGTGGGAGGATTGCTCAAGATCAGGAGTTAGAAACCAGCATGAGCAAGAGCAAGACCCCATCTCTACTAAGAATAGAAAAAAATTAATTGGACAACTAAAAATATATAGAAAAAATTAGCTGGGCATGGTAGCATATGCCTGTAGTCCCAGCTACTCGGGAGGCTGAGGCAGGAGGATCACTTGAGCCCAGGAGTTTGAGGTTGCTGTGAGCTAGGGTGATGCCATGGTACTCTATCCCAGGCAACAGAGTGAGATTCTTTCTAAAAAATATATATAAGACTTGGAAAGACCTTGAAAATCATTTAGTCCATTTCTTTCGTTTTTATGGTAAAGGAAACTGACATAGGTTGCTTGAGTGGCTTGTATTAATACAAAATGACAAGATTAATTGCAGAGCAAAGACTAGATTCCTAATCCAGTGCTCTTTATTTCATGAAATATATTCTATATGAAGCAGCGGGTTTGGGTGTTTCAGATGGAGGTTTTCTGCTCCTTAGGTACAAAGGCAAGAAGAATCTATGCAGAACCAAGAACATCTTGATTTTTGTAATCAGGACATGTATCTTTACTTACATTTTGTTCTGAAAATAGATTGTTGAAAGATGAAGGATCTTTGCCAATGAAATCCTTAACTAAAGATGAGTGTGTATGAGATGTAAGAGTCATTTGATATAACAATTTTGTTGTTGTTTTTTAGTGGAAGTTTGTTCCTCTGTTCTGACATTTCCATGTCTCTATTTATAGAAGTGATCTCTTTGGAATTTGCCTTCTAAATCCATTCTTTTAGGTGGCTTCATATTAACTGATATTCTCATTTCATCTTAAAAAAATGTATTTGAAAGGATATGTACTTGAGAAGAAAAAGGAATTAAAATTTTAAGAAACATCTGAAGGTACTGTTTTCCTGTGATTTACCGTGATCATTGTTTATGCCTGGTTATCTAATTGTAGCAACTAATGATACTAATTTTTCAAGATAGAATTGTAGTTTTTTTGTTTTCGTTTTGTTTTTAATTTAAAAGCATGTAGTTTAAAATAAACTCCTTTTAGCCAGGACAGAAATTACTTTCAGATTCTTAACTTTGCTCCTTAACTCTGTACTTTGATACCAATGAAGATCAAGAGATTTTTAGTTAGAGCCTTTAAATGGTAAACTCTCAATGGCAGGAGCTATCTTACTTTTGAGATTAGCATAATGTCTGGCATCTAGTAGGTGCTCGTTTATTAATTTATTCAATTCAACAAAAATTCTAGGTATTATTTTAGGTGCTGGAGATATAGTAGTAAACAAAAAAGACAAATGTCCCACCCTCTGGAACATACTAGTGAGTCAGTATTGAAAGAAATCATGAATCACTTTGCATTTGTTTTCAGACAATTATTTGCATCAGTCTAATAAATAATAGTCATAATCTTTGAAGCAATAGATTGAAGAGTTGGAATGGGAGAAAATGAATGATCAATATATCATTCCTTCATTAAACATTTATTTCCTAGTGTATGTTAAATTATTTGAAATAATCTCGTGAATGCTAGTCATTGAGTCTTCTTCTGTTTGTAACTGTGAGTAAAGGCTTCAGCTTGCTGGCCAGGCCTTAACCAGAGAACTTAGATTAGATACCACTGAGTGCCTCTGATTGTGCTGGCCTAAAACTCTGTATACCAAAGTTTTAGTTTACTTGTTTATTGCCTGTTCTTCACACTAAGTGTGAACTCCACAGGGCACCCTGTCTATTTTAGTCACTGCTACAGGGTGTCCCAAAAGTTGCCATACATAGGGAAAATGGGAAATAGTAGCTAAATGTACCTTTATGTACAAAATATTGATTACAAAATTTTTCCTTTGTATGGAAACTTTTGGGATACCCTGTATATCCTAGGTGTGTACAAGATAATGTGTGCCATATAGTAGATGTTAGTAAATATTACTGTGTTAATCCTTGGCCACTGAAAATGCAATTCCCTCCCTACTCATGGCCACAGCCTGCACCCAGACTTTATCCAGACTACTCAAACAATAAAAATCTTCAACTCTGATAATCTCTCAAGAAGACCTCTTATCAGTTTAGCTTGTTTACTATTGTACTAAATCTGTTGTTCCTCTAGTCTTTTGACACTTTTCTTTCAATCTCTGTTACTTCCTGGCTTAAATTTGCCAGTAACTGCAGTAATTCTCAACTCCCACTCCTCTTTGCCTTCCACTTGTGTCCACTCTTCAAAGCCACAGCTCTTAATCAGTTCAAATAGACCTTGGAGTCAGAGGAGCTTCATTTCACCATTTGCTACTTAAGTGACCTTACCAAGTTATTTAACCTTTTTGAGTTTATTAGCTCTTTTGTATACTAAGCATTGTTATGAAAATTGAATGAGATGATTGTATTCAGATACTTCTGACCACAAATAATGAAAACCCTTAAATAATAACTAAAAATCCAGGAGCAGTGTGGCTCTACGACTGATTGATTTAGCAATTCAATTTATGAGGTATCCGTGTTTTTTTCATCTCTGTCCTCTGCCATCCTTAGCTTGTTGGCTTAGCCCCTCTAATGACTATATAATGATTGCCACAGTTCTAGGTGTCATGCAGTCATGATTGTTAAATGCTAGAAGAAAGTTTCTTCTACTGACAACCCCACACCCCCAACTACCAATCAGATTAACTTTGTCTTGACTAGAGCTGAGTCACAGCCTTACTCTATTAAGTGCCATACTTGGTTTTGAATAAATAAAATTCAGCTCCTAGGTTGAGGGAGGGAGAGGCCACACTTTCCTAGTATTAGTTATTACTACTACATTTGTCACTCCTAGAACTCAATCCTTGTACCCTTTTTTCCCTATCTACATTCACTCTAGTAATTTCATTTGGTTTCATGGTTTTAAAGATCACTTCTATACTATTCCCAAATTTTTATCTTCTGTCTAGACTGCTTCTGTGAATACCAGACTCATCCAACTGTTTACTAGAATTTCCATGCATCTTAAAATTAGTATATCCAGTATTAAGTTCCCTAATTTCCACCTTCTCTTCTAGTTTTAGTAAATAGCAGTTCTATTCTCAGTTTGCTAAAGCTGAAAAACCTTGGTGTCATTATTGATTTCTCTCACAGCCCATGTCTGATTCACCAGGAAATTCTATTGATTATACCTTTAAAATAGATCCACAAATTGACCACTTCTCACCACCTCCACTGCTACCTCATGGTCCAAACTATCTGAATTATTACAAGGCATTCTTATTAGTCTTCCACTCTTGCTCACCATCCTACGCTAATCTTAACTTAGAAACCAAAGTGATCCAAAACTCACCAATGTCTTCTCACCTTCCTTCAGAATACAAGTCAAAATCTTTAGTGGCTTAAAAGGCTGTATATTGCAATTATTCCTCTGACCACCTTTCAACTCCTTCACCATCCTTGTCATTCTGACTCAGCTACACTAGCCATGTTACAGTTCCTCAAAGATACCTGGCATTCCCTCGCTTCCAGGCTTTTGTGTTTGGTATTTCCCTCTACCTGGTATATTCTACCACATCCACAGCTTTCCCCCTTCCAGGTTATAGTGCAAATGTCATTTTCTCTGTGAAGTTATTTCTGGCCACCCCAGCTAAAAATTTAATCCACTCTTTCCCTCTTCTAGTTTATTTTTCTTAGCTTCTACTGTCATCTAACTCACCTTACAGTATTTTTAAAAATCTTTTTTTATTGTATTTCCACTACCACCACTAGCATGTAAGGAACATGAGGCAGGGATTTTTGTTCATACTGTATCCCTAGCACCCAAAAAGGTGCCTAGGCATGTGGAAGGTCCTTAATAAAATATTTGTGAAGAAATGAATGGAGTGAGTGTCTATTCATCATGGTTTCTGGTTTCAGCTGGGTTCTTAGTGGGATGTATTAATTCTTTACTTGTTTCTGAGCAGCTTCTTCCCTATTTTCCATAATTGCTATGGCAAACTATCACCATTGTTATCAAACACCCTACTTTACTCTCAACTTGCAATTTTCCTCTCTCTCTCATATCTCATCTTTCTTCATATTGTTGTCTTCCTTATTTTAAATCCTCCTTTATCCTTTCCTTATTGCAACTTTATCTCCTTTCCTTCAGACAGCTTTTCAAAATATTTAAATTTACTGTTCCATTTTCATTTCCCTCTTAATGTTAAATTCACTGCATTCTGGCATTTGCTTTTATTGCTCACAATTCTGTCTACCTTCTAGAATTGAGAGATTAAATGAGGTTTTCTGTGTTTTTAGAATAGTACTTGCACATAGTTAATATTTTTTTTTGAGTGCTTACCAGAATTAGCTATTAGTACTGAAACCAGAATCATTCTCATGCTTATGGGTGCTTTTCTATCATCTTTCTTTACTTCCCTGTATCTTTTACTTTCTATCTTTTGGTTTGGGGACACTGGTGATATTGGGATGCTTTCAGCCCCAAGTAACAGTCTCTTAAGAAGTCTAGTGATGGGTGGTTCCAAGATCAATTCAGATATTGCTACAACCTATCAAGAACTCAGGCTCTTTCTATTTTTGTATTCTGCCATTCTCACTGTGTCACAGATGTCTATCTTCAGGGTTGTAAGATAGCAAGCATCGAATTTTCATTATTTGAAAACAGGAAGGCAGTGCTGGGTCTTCTCCTGGGAGGAAAATCTCCAGAGCATTTCTTTTACATCTCATTGGCCAGAACCATGTTACATGTTTAGCCCTCCACCAGTCACTAACCTAAGGAAATGTGATTGCTATGATTGACTTAAACCAACGTTGAGTCATTCTCCAGGGACTGGCAGAAGCTCCCATCTTCCCTGAGTTCATTACTGTATTCCTGGAAGAAATTAGATAGCTGTTAGCCAGAAAGAAGATATGAATGGCTATTTGGTAGGTAACCAACAGTATCTGCCATATCATTTTCACCTAGTTGATCTCTGATGGTTCCTTCTCAGTCTTCATTGTCTCCTCTTGATTCATGTGCCCCTCAAATGCTGGTCATCCCAAAGTTCCGTCTTTGATTCTTTCCACAAATTATTCCTTCACACTATAAAATACCATTTGAGTTAGGATCCTTTCTAAATCTTTACCTTTAGCCAAGATTTCTTGTCTAAGCTTCAGTTCAGAATATGTAACTGTCTCCTGGACATCATCCACATTCAATGCAAGTGAATGTCATGCTAGGATTTGGGGAGTCAAAAATTAAGTAAAACTTGCCCTGTATTATTTTACATTTTAGTTGGGGGACTTAGCCAGAGATACAAGTTATTACAACACAGTAGTAATTAGGAATGTTGTCTTAAAGCAATAAAATTTACTATCAAAGTAGCATAGATGAAGGGGTAATTTAATAGGGTGATAAGCATGTTCACAGTGGAACTTGTGTTTCCCTTCAAATGTGCTTTTATATTTTATACTTTCATTAGTAGGAACTGTATATACCTTTGTCAGTCCAGAAATGGGCAATCTGAAATGCTTATCCCCACATCCAGCTGGTTGGTAAATTGTACGGATTATGTTTAAGTAATATTTATTATTAAATTTACCTATTTGTCTCTTTATATTATAGTCATCTTACTTTAGGTTCTAGAAATTACTCATCTCTTTCATTCACTCAGTAAAAGTTTATTAAACAGCAATGTATTATAAAGGCCTTGTTCTAGAAATAAAAAAGAGAATAAAAATAGGATCCCTCAGGGAGGTTATAGCCCAGTGGGTAAGGCATAACCAAACAGATGGTTATGCAGGGTGATATGTGATAGAGCGGAGCTATGGGGAAAAGTGTGAGAGCTCAGGGTCAGGGGAACCTAACCCAAGCTGGGATTCATAGAAGCCCAACTAGAGCCTGGGTCTCAAAGCAAAGTAAGCTGGGTAAAGGGCTCCTGGAGTAGGGAAGAGGGCAATACAGCTACACCCCCCACTTTGCATATATAATAAGGATCACCTCAAACACATTGCCTTTGCTGCCTGTGTACTTACTGTTGCTCCACAACAATTTTTTGTTTTTGTTTTGTTTCTTAAGAAAATTTGGAAGATCAAAACCAATGTTTTAACTGGCTATAGTTAATTTAGAAGATTCTCAGTAGTGGCACATCATTATACAGTTGATTCTTATTTTTCACCAATTCCATATTTGTGAATTCTCCTAGCCACTGCAATTTATTTGTAACCTCAAACTCAATACTCAGGCTTTTTTTTGAGACAGAGTCTCACTTTGTTGCCCAGGCTAGAGTGAGTGCTGTGGCGTCAGCCTAGCTCACAGTAACCTCAAACTCTTGGGCTCAGGCAATCTTGCTGCCTCAGCCTCCTGAGTAGCTGGGACTACAGGCATGCGCCACCATGCCCGGCTAATTTTTTCTATATATATTAGTTGACCAATTAATTTGTTTCTATTTATAGTAGAGACGGGGTCTGGCTCTTGCTCAGGCTGGTTTCGAACTCCTGACCTCGAGCAATCCGCCTGCCTTGGCCTCCAGTACTCATGCTTTTGATGTCATTTGCACACATGTGCCTGTGCAGAGTGGCAAAAACTTGAATGATATAAACTAGCTGAGGTGGAACAAGTCAGTGTTTTGCCCTCTTTTTAGCTCTCATAATGTAAACAAATCTCCTTTTCATGATCTATTTAGTGCCACAGTTTTTGCATTTTTGTGCTTTTTTTTTTTTGTAATTTCACTATAAAATGGCCTCCAAGGTTATGCTGAAGTGCTTTCTAGTATTTCTGAGCACAAGAAGTCTATAATGTTTCCTTTGGAAAAAATACATGTGTTAGATAAGCATCATTGAGGCATGAGTTACAGTGCTGTTGGCCATGAGTTCAATTTCAATAAATGAAAATATACTAAATGAGATGCCTTTGGCCAGAAAAATACATATAAAAGAGGTTATGTATTGATCAGTTCATGAAAATGTGACCAGAGTCTGGCAGAAACCTAACTTACGTATTTCCTTTAGGGGTGATGATTCAGTAGTTGCTAATTCTGTATTTGTAGTGATTTTATAGAACATAATTATGGCAAATCAGAATCAACTACTTCAGGGAAAATTTGATTTGGGGAAACAGCCAAAGTCATTTATGGCCAGGCATCATGAGTTAGATGGGAATGGTCAAGCCAAACAACACAGAGATACGATTATTAAGCTGTGTTTCTCAAACTCTTAAACACGTTCCCCCTTTTGATAAACATCTCATACCCCAAATATTCTAATATCTTCCCCTTAGCAGGCATGTCCAGGTTAAGAATCAGTGACAAGTTTTATTTTGCTGTAAATAAAAAGATGATCTTTATTTTCTGAGTGCTTATAATAGAAACTCTAGTTTTTAAAGTTTGCCAGATACAATAAAATGTTATTGTGTTTAGTGATTTTTTTAAACTGTCCTCACCCTCCAGTCAAAAATAATTTGTATAAAGCAAGACTCAGTAAACATTAAGGGCCAGACAGTAAATATTTTAGGCCTGTGGGCCATATGGTCTCTGCTGCAACTACTCAAACTCTACCACTCTATGACAAAAACAGCAATAGACAAGAACTTTTATTTTATATATTTATAATATAAACTCTTTGAGGGTAAGAACTAGCCTTCTACTGTTTTATCCTTCTTGGCACATATAACGGTATAACACAGTAAAGTGTCGATAATTTGCCTTGATATATAGATTTTGGCCTAGATAATAAAAAGCCTACATTTTTTAAGCGTTGAAAACTCAAACATTAAAACCCATCCATTTAAAATTAAATTAGTTTAGAAATCCTAAATCTTTTATCTATAAATTTTCCTCTTTAGGCAATTATAATAGTTGGAGTTCATTGCATTTGGAATTAGGCAGTCAATGACTTAGTTTTATAGAAGTTGGTGAATACTATAGAACATGTTGGCTTTTTTTTTTTTTTTTGAGACAGGGTCTCACTCTGGTGCCTGGGCTAGAGTGCAGTGCTGTCGTCATAGCTCACTGCAACCTCAAACTCCTAGGCTCAGATGATCCTCCTGCCTCAGCCTCCCAGGTGGTTGAGACCATAAGTGCAAGCCACTGTACCTGGCTGGCTTATTTTCATAAATGTTCTAATACTTATTTATATTTGGTAGCTGTCATTAAAATCTTTGAATTATAGTTAAGTCTCCATAGTAGCAGTAGTTTAATTATTATGCCTTCATGGATACAACATAAAGATAATTCACAGTTCAAATTTGGTACTGATTTAAATTAAAAGAAATCATTTTAGAATCATAAACAATTGAAGAGCTAAACAAACTTGCTAGATAATCAGTTTGTTGCAGTCTTGGCTAAGAGCTTAACAGTTCAGTGAAATAGCAATATGTCCTCTTTTACCCCTGCCTCACCTCTTATGCTGCAGACATTTTTTTTCTCGGTATTATTTATGTTACTCTTAGCAGTTATTGATTTCATTTTGGCCACAGACTGCTGCTCTCTTTCTGACTAGCCAGTTAAGTTGCTTTCTCTGACCACATATAAGAGAAACATTAGAAAAGAGGAGAATGAAAATCACATAAATTCCTCATTTCTTAGTGTTGCTTTTACATTCAACATTTACAAAGTATACGTGGGCGCGGTGGCTCATGCCTGTAATCCTAGCACTCTGGGAGGCCGAGGCAGGCGGATCATTTGAGCTCAGGAGTTCGAGACCAGCCTGAGCAAGAGCAAGACCCTCTCTCTACCAAAAATAGAAAAAAATTAGCCGGGCTTGGTGGCACATGCCTGTAGTCCCAGCTACTCGGGAGGCTGAGGCAGAAGGATCGCTTGAGCCCAGGACTTTGAGGTTGCTGTGAGCTAAGCTGATGCCACAGCACTCTAACCTGGGCAACAGAGTGAGACTCTGTCTCAAAAAAAAAAAAAAAAAAGTATACTTTGAGCATATGTAAATAAAGCTATTCCCGCTACTGTAAATGTAAAGTATTATTTCAAAAGAATCCTCATATCTTTTAGGTAGATGAAAAATGGAATATTATTATTAAAAATGAACTTCTCTTTAGAGTTCACCAGTTAAGACTTTATTCCCCCTAAGTATGCATCTGAGAGATATGTATATATGTATTGATAATATACTTGGGTTGAGGTTCATAGGCTGAGGTTTCTGAAAAATTGGATCATAGCACTGGTGATTAGAAGGAACCACTACATCTGCCCTGTCCAACCAAGTAGCCACTAGCCATATGAGGCTGTTAAGCTGCTGAAATGTGGCTATCTGAATTGAAGCGTTGTGTAAGTCTAAACTATATAATGGATTTTGAAGACCTAGTACCAAAAAAAGGATGTAAAGTATCTCATTGATAATATTTATATTGATTACATGTTGCAATGATGATATCTTAGATTTACTGGGATAAATAAAATACATTATTAAAATTAATTTCACGTTTCTACTTTTTTTTAAAGTGTAGATTCTATAAGTGCTTGCATTTGTAGCTTGCTTTATATTTCTTCTGTTGGACAGCACTGGGTCTAGTAAGTTTGTGTAATCTTTCAACATAGAGTATCACAATCAAATATCAGTTGAGCCACAACTGTATCAATTCTCTTTAGAGGCAAAGAAAAAAAAAAAAGAATAAGTAAAAATAAATTTATAAAAATTAAAAAAAAAAGAAAAAAAATATCAGTTTATCAGAACCCATTTAAATTGATCCAGAAATTCTATAGTTTCTTTTGGCTATCTTACTCAATGTTTAAAATTAGTGTAAAGAATACTTTATTTTAAATGATTCCAGCCGGGCGCGGTGGCTCACGCCTGTAATCCTAGCTCTCTGGGAGGCCGAGGTGGGCGGATCCTTTGAGCTCAGGAGTTCAAGACCAGCCTGAGCAAGAGCGAGACCTCATCTCTACTATAAAACAGAAAGAAATTAATTGGCCAACTAATATATATAGAAAAAAAAAATTAGCCGGGCATGGTGGCGCATGCCTGTAGTCCCAGCTACTTGGGAGGCTGAGGCAGCAGGATTGCTTGAGCCCAGGAGTTTGAGGTTGCTGGGAGCTAGGCTGATGCCACGGCACTCACTCTAGCCTGGGCAATAAAG
>VSMD01034771.1:0-21591 GCA_008750895.1 Mirza zaza
GGGCTGCTCATCTTCTTTACTGCTTCCTGATGAAATGCATGCGTTGTGCAGATACACTGCGTAGCCACTTCCATCACTAGGTCTTATTTTCGGGGTAGGGCTTATATTGAGCAAATGCTTAGAAATACTGCTAGGGCTTATTTTATGGGTAGGTCTTATTTTCGGGGAAACACGGTACATATACTTTTGTTGTATTATTATCTGATCTTTCTTGGATTTATATTATATTAACTAATAGACATAAATTTTAAAAATTTAGCTCTAAACTAAGAAAAGTAAAATAAAACATAGTTGAGACAATGGTACTTAAACTGACTTAAAACATGGACTTAGTTATTCTATCACTAGGAAAAGTGATCATGCTGTTTATATTCCACTTAATATGAAACGTACTAAGAATGGTGACTACCATGGTTTGTTTCACATTCTTTCTTATTATCAAATGGGAGTTATGTTTGCAGTTATCATAATTTCCCTTCGCCAATGCATAATAAGGGTGCTGAGAACTGGCCAGGACCATTTTAAATAATTCACTCTCACTGTCACTCTCTGAAAAGGTGAAAGCAAAATTAGTTTTATATGGAATGACCTTCCATTTATATGGAATGACATACATTCTCCAGCAATCCTGTACTTTTGGTTGAATGCAACAACAGGCTAAAAATTGATGTGGCAGTGAATAGTGTCTTAACTGACAAAAATAGTTGATTATCCATTTTACTGGTCACCTAGGGTCCACCTCTCTTCTCTTTCCTCTGGTAAGTTTGCTGTTGGCCATTTCACAGTCTGTTACTTTTCTTCTCTGAGGGTAGGAAAAGAAAATAAGCTCAGAGTAAACTACTTCAAAATTTAAATAAGCCTATTAGAATAATTGAGTCCACTCCATTTACTCAAAAACTATTTAAATAGCAGGAAAGAGGAATATACACATACATATGTATATATTTTTTTCAATGAGTTAAAGAAACTATAAAATACACCTGCCAAATAATGTGAAATCTGGGAGAAAAAAAAAATGCTACCCTGGAGAGGATACTGAGAACTGGTACCTATAGCTGAATTGAAGCAGGCTATAATTTTTCCTAAAATTAAGTGTCATTAGTCTTGAAAGATCTTTCCATCTTTTCATTAGGATGTTGAGATTAGAAACCTGGGTATGTTTTAGGAAAATTAGGAGTGATTTCCTATAGACTTACTTGAACATTCAGGATAGTACCGAAAGTGTGTTGAAGTAAAGACTTTGCTTAAATTCCATTTGAACTTTCTGATACCTGTCTACTTAACTAAGGGCGCCAGTAAAGTAGAAAAGTGAGAGCAAGGCCCTGTCCTTCATTTCACAACAAAGACTCTTGCAAATAGCGGGAATTTACTGAATCAGATGAACCATGTGAAAATTTAAAATTAAGGAAAGATTTTACCGTTGGCAGCCAAAAAAAAAAAAAAAAGAGAGAAAGGACTAATAAATATAAAAGCAGCTAATGAGTATCATCACAAAGGGAAGTTTCCAAGAAGTAAAGTCCAGACAAAGTGTTTCTGACTCAATCCAAAATGACCTCAAAGAATTCTGGATCTTGCTTAATACCCCAAGTCATGAAATCAAATTCTATGTCAGTAGGGAATATTTCTGCATCACCTGCTAAAATATTATATCCTATCAAGTTATTTGAAAGAAAGATTTAATCATTTATTCCCAATATTGGAGATAAGGACGTCCTCAAGGGTGGTTTTTTTTATCAAAGAGATTGGTCATAGGTGGGAGGAAAGATACAATAATCTAAAAAGCATTTAGAATAGTAAGTAATTTAATGTAATAAAACCTCAAATAAATAATAAACAGACATGAAAAGAAATTATCAGGGAGGAAATTTTTGTTATGTTTGAATGAATATGAAATGATTTTGCCTCAACATTTTAAAAGAGGACTTAACTATTATCATATAGACCACTGAGAGCTCTTCTCTGCATATCTGTACACTCCGGAGCTTGAATCAAACTCTACCAACCAGCATGATATAAACTTTAATGATGAGAAAAAGTATAGAGAAAGGCCTGGAGTACTCAATTCACTTAATTAAACTATAATTATTTAATTCATATTTTTCAAAAATTATTTTCTTTATTAATAAAATTCAGAATACTTTTTAAACTGAGTGGTGGGAGAGGAACAATTTTATGTTATGTTGTCATATATTTTTCTAATAAGTCAATGTAATGTTTTCTTGAATAATATAACTTGTACATTGTTGCTTTAATTAATCTAGACATCCAGTTATGTTATATGTGTGTATCACCAGCCACTGTACTTTGACTCAGTCAGTTAATCTGACCCATGAGTTTCAAAGGTAAACATGTCAATAAAAGAAGATACCGGCTGGGCCCAATGGCTCACGCCTGTAATCCTAGCACTCTGGGAGGCCGAGGTGGGTGGATCGTTTGAGCTCAGGAGTTCAAGACCAGCCTGAGCAAAAGCTAGACCCCATCTCTACTAAAAATAGAAAGAAATTTATTGGCCAACTAAAAATATACATAAAAAATTAGCCGGGCATGGTGGCACATGTCTGTAGTCCCAGCTACTCGGGAGGCTGAGGCAGGAAGATCGCTTGATCAGAGGAGCTTGAGGTTGCTGTGAGCTAGGCTGGCACCACGGC
Source organism: Mirza zaza (assembly GCA_008750895.1). NCBI lineage: Eukaryota > Metazoa > Chordata > Mammalia > Primates > Cheirogaleidae > Mirza > Mirza zaza. The sequence goes on from VSMD01034771.1 coordinate 2,649, forward strand.
ACTCTAGCCCGGGCAACAGTGAGACACTGTCTCAAAAAAAAAAAAAAAAAAAAAAAGAAGAAGAAGAAGATACCAACAAAGGCAATGATTTTAATCAAAATGTGACTCCTCTATACTGAATAAAAGTAAGACTTCCTTCAGTTGTTATGTAATGTCAATCATATGCCCACATTTGAACTATTTGGCAGAAATTAATCAATTGACATGCTCAAGCTATTATGAACATATATCTTTTAAATACTATTTGTTGAAGCTTACATTTGGTATGTAAAATAATATGCAGAATTAAGTTCCCAGTGAATTACATTTTCAATAACAAAGCAAATAACCAGGTGCATATTCATGTACTAAATAGTACTGACAGAAGAAAAATTCTACCATTGATACATGCATATTTTTTGTTTGTTTTAATATTTATTGGTAGAAATATATCTTCAATGCATATTTTGTGTTTATATAAATTCTACATTCTCTTAAAGGATTTTTGTTTTATTTTAATTGGAGTTTTTTGGCCTCCAACTAAACTTAATAGATTATCTACACATTTGATTTTAGACATTTTTTTAGATGTTAAAACTAAATTCGAGAAACCATGCATATTAAAAATTTTATAAAAACTTAAAAAATAATATGGTTTATAATATATAATTTATTTTCTGGCTACCTGGTCTGGTTTCCAAATACCTCCATGAAATGTGGTGCTGCAGCTCTCACCTATAATATATCATCCTTCTAGATTCAGTAAATTCAGAACCAGGATATAATTATCTTACCCATATTAGGCTTGGAACTTTTTGTAGGGCAGAAAGAAAAATGTTTGCTTATGGAGTTATGAGAAAGGATCACTGTCCACATATAAGATATGCCATGCTTCTAAAATAACACAGTTGGTCATTTATATACCACCTTTCAAGTCAGCTAATGGCTCCTACTCTTCTACATTGCTGAAAATGATTGTGGAGTTCTAGGAGTGAAACATGGGAGTCAGAAACGAATTATGAAGTCAAATTCTTTCTGTTGGTCCTCTATTCATGTTGGGGCTGGGAATCAGAGGATTGCTTCTCCTTAGAATACCTCTAGGGTGGCTACTGAGTATCCAGTCTAGCAAACCAGGGACAGCATTATGATCCATGATTTGGTTAAACATCTTAAAGATACAGTGTATTTAAAATGTCCCGCTCCATGCTTTACTGTGTGTTTTTTTTCTTTTGTCCTTAGTAATGTATTATGGCAATAAATGCTCTGATCAGAAAATTCCACATAAATTAAAACATTTATGCAAGATATACATTGTAACAGGAGGCAGGAAATGTTTCATTATATAAGGTAGAAAGTGCTGTGGGACCTGGCTGAAGACATAAATGTTAGGTTTAAAGAATTCACCCTCCCCAAACGTCCTATAGAACACACCCCTGTCCCCTTCCCAAGAGTGTATTAGGCACATAGCCTTTGCCAGGCCCCTAGGGAGAAAAGGGAATGAAATACAAAAGGGAAACTTACTTTCCTTTTCTCTCCTGAAAGGACACTTATCCCTCCTATTGTTCCCTAGGAAGGTAAGGGAATAGAATACAAGAGGGGAACTTACTTTCTTTATCCCTCCAGGTTGTTTGAAAAGTATTTACTCCTCCCAGAAAAACCCTCTATAAAACCCAAAGCTCACCCCTTTTTTGGAAACCTTTTTCGGCCTCCACCCATCTACACCTGGATGGTCAAAATAAACAGCATTTTGCTAAACATGAGGCTTTGTGTGTCTCTATCTCAGCTCTGGACCTAACATTAAGAAAATCAGAAAATATATGATGTAAAATTCTTTTTAAAATTATAGGCATTTTGTCATGTAACTATAAGTAGCAGGTAGTATGCAAAATAATATTTTTTCTGTTAATTTCTAATGCACTTTATGTCGATCCCTATAGTTTCTGGCTTTTCATCAGTAATGCCCATGAATACTATAGCCATCTGATTTTGGGTTAGGACACAGTCACTTTAAAGAAAAATTATAAGAACTATTATTACTTCAATTTTGAGGAATAAACAGACCCTAGTAAGACAAAGAAAAATTATTCAACCAAGTTCTAGACTTCAGCATGAGGGTAGATATTGGAAGGTGACACAATTGACTGTATAGTATCTTTGGAAAAGTAGCCACTTTTTCAGAAAAGCTCAGCTTCTCACAGTTTAGTGCACATGTACCAAAATTTCTTTCAATGAGGAGTATGGTGTCTGGAAGCAGGGGATTCCTTATCTTTTTATCTTAACACACACTTGATGATGCAGATCAAGCAACTCATGGTAAAATCAATTCTATTATAAAAGAGGATCTGCAGTCTTGATCTTTGTTATCAAGTAAGCATAGGAAAACAGTATTTTCTGTGTCCCTTAAAACATAAGAAATTAAGATATCCTAAAAAGCAAAATCTATAAATGTGGGGAGAAACTAGAGATATAATAACATTATCTAGCAGTGACATGTGAGAGATATTTATAGTCAAATGGTATGATGTTTCAAAAATAAAAATAAATACTTAGTCCTGGTACGAGAAGCCCAGAAATAATTTACAGTTATTTACAAAAATTTCCTTATTTTAATTAATTTTAAATTTGCCTCTAGATTTCAGGGAAGAATACATGCATGTTTAGACTCTTGAATTTCCCAGATTATATACCCTAAATGGAAAAGCACCATGAATAGCCACTAGACTCTGAACTTGACCCTTTTTTATTTTAGCTCCTGCTAGGATGGATTTTAGTTGAAGATTATTTATTGTTGAGGCACAAAAGGCAGGAATGAAATTCTTCAGTATTTACCAAGAATCATCACAAACACTAAGAGCACAGCAAGAAGAAGAAAAAAAAAAAATAGATAAATTGGATATAACCAAATTTAAAGCTCTTGTGCCTCAAAAATACCATCAAGAAACTGAAGATATAATTCACAGAATAACAGAAACGATATGCAAATTGTATGCATGATAAAGGACATGTATGTAGAACATATATGTATGCTTCCAATTGAAAATAAAAAGACAACTTGAGAAGTAGACAAATAATCTGAACAGACATTTCTGCAAAGAAGATATAAGCTATATAAGCACACGAAAAAATGTTCAACATAATTAGTCATAAGGTAAACACAAATCAAAACCGTGAGATATCACTTCACACTCACTACTATAACTTTAATGAAAAAGACAGATGATGAAAAGTGATAGTCAGAATATGGAGAAATTGGAACCCTCATACACTGTTTACAGAAACGAAAAATACTAGAGCACCCTTGAAACAGTCTGGCAGTTTTTCAAAATATTAAACATAGAGTTTTAACATTTTAAATACTAAATATGATCAAAGAGAAATCAAAACTTATATCAACACAAAAAAGTTGCACATGTTCAAAATACGCAAAAAGTGAAAACAACCCAAATGCCAATCAACCAATGAGTGCATAAATGAAATGAAGTATATTTATACAATGGAATGTTATTCAGTAATAAAAAGAAAGTGGAATAGTTGCTACAACATAAGTGAATCTTGAAAAAAAATATTAAACAAAAGAAGCTAGTCACAAAAGACCACATATTGTATAATTCCATTTATATGAAATCTCTAGAATAGACAAATCCATAGCGACAGGAAATAGATTAGTGATTGGCTGGGGGTGGCATCAGAGGAAATTTGAGAGTGATGCTGATAGGCACTAAGTTTTTTAGAGGAGGATATGGTGATGAAAATGTTCTAAAATTGATTGTTGTAAAAATTGCACAACTCTGTGAATATAGGAAAAGCTATTAAATTGACAGTCTAAATGGGTGAATTCTATGGTATGTGGATTCTATCTCAATAAATGGGTTGCAAAACAAACAATAAGGTGAATATAAACCCATCAGCAGTGAGTAACCAGAGGTTCAGCAGAGCCATGAATCAGCCCCTCTGGGCTTATCTCCATCAGTGGGAAGATAAGCTTTGTCAGATACATCTGATTCAGTCTCAGCTGATAAGCATGGACTAGAATTATGATGAGAACCTGCCCTGTTATTTCAGGCAATGCCTTCTGACACGGGGAAATACATCCAAATTCCCTGGGAAGACAAGCAAAAGCTTCAGGAGCCTGTCTAGATAATGTGTTGGAGGGCAGCCACCACTCATTTTGAGTTGCTTAGCATGGAGCAAAAGAAGGGAGTCATCATTATCCAAGATTAAAAACAAACTAATTTGAAAATAAAATAGCCCAAGTAAAGAATCTCTCTAAGGATGCAACCAGGCAATAGTCACCAGATGTGAAGGCATAAATAGTTAGAATTATCCAACGAAGGAGTGCAGCAGGAAGTGGTGGCAAGGACAAAGAGCCCCCTGAAATAGGGGATTTTAAGCCCAGGAGTAATGTATGAAACGCATGTGGCTTTGGATTTGAATTGTGAAAAAAACTGGATTAAATGAAATACGAAAGCATCAGAAAGACACGATACAACAAATGAACCGGAAATCCATAGGAATCGCAGTATTACTGTGCTGCCTTCTCAGAGATTGAGACTAAGAGGCAAAAAGTAAAAGACATGCAGAAAGGGATGAAACAAAGCAAGTTTAAAAACCAGAGCACTTTACCAGCAGCAAAGAAAGAGCCCCCAAACTCTGGCAGCTCCTCCCAGTCCCAGTTGCAAACCCCAGAGAGGAACCCCAGAGACAAACCTGAGTGGCTTGACCTGGATGCCTGCAGCTGTTGATAACTGAGGAAAGCAGACTGGGTTATTAGTGTGGGGTTGAGAAACAGCAACAATTCTATTATCAGGCAGAAGCATTTCCCTGACCACAGTCAATAAAAATTTCCATAGTTAATTCTGCTTTCAGATGTTTTTTTTCTGTTCGATATTTTGTGGCCACAAAAAAAATGTTTTACTGTGGCAAAACAGGCAGTTAGAATGCTAACTATGATTTTCAAGTGAAAATATTTCATTTGCTAAAGGCCAACTACTTCAAATGAGTTTATCGTTCAGCATAACACCAGTTTTCACTAGATCTGTAGGTACTTAAACCTGTTTTGTTTGAGTTTATTGATTTATGTTTTTAAATAAGATTTGGGGCAAAAGGTTTTATTTCTGACACATTCCACACATTGTGAAAAATTTACTTTCTTGGCTTAAATGTTTATTGATGGATTAAATTATTTTTAGAATGGTCGTATAAACTGAAATAATGTACCATTCATCATATTTTAAAAGAATTTACAGGTGACACAGGAAACATAAATGAAAATTTGGATCTGAATAAAAATGTATATTTCTACCTTTGTTATCAAAAAATTTATGAATATTTGTGAATCAGAGCCTGAGTAGTAAAATGTCTGACTTCCTTTTTCTTTCATAGCAACAAGAGAATATCTTCATTCTCCGTGTATTAGCTTAATGCTAGATTTCATATAAATGCTACTTTAGATATAAGATGATTACGGATAAAAGGGAAAGAAGAGAAAAGAAAGAAGGAAATGATAAATATGAAAGCAACCTTTCATACACTATTAAAGACACTCATAAAGAAACTCTATAGCAATTCTTTTTCTCAGACCCTTGCTCCTATTTCATCTTAAATATGAGGAACCATACGGCAACTAAATTCAAGCAGAATAGAAACTTTTTCACCTATTATTAGTATTCTACTTGAGCTTAAAAATATTGTCAATATGCAGAAAAGCTTCTATATAACTAAAGAAAAAGTTCTAATATTTTAAAAACATAATTACCTGCATTTTATAGCCTGTCTAATCAGGTCACTAATTAATGGTGGGGCTATTTCATTTGTACTCATAAAATACACAAGCAGTACATTCATAAGCCTTCAATGACAGGGATCATATAACATTTTAAGGAGTGTACTGAAATTAAACAACTTCAATAAACATTTATTAACAGTGAATGTGAAATCTTTCTGTAGCTTAAAACAACCTTGCATTTTGTTTAATTCAGAACCTGTAGCCAATATCTGCAATATACTTTTAAAAGAGTGTTTTCCAAGATTCTCAATAAATCAACAATTTATGATCATGAATCTCCACATCAATAGTGTTCCATTTGTATCTTAAAATACAAATGTCAAAGGAACAATATTTTGAAAAATAAAAATAATTCTACTCAGAAAAAGAGCTGCTTCTCCATTCATGAAAACATTTTAGTGAAGTCCCAAAAAATATCCCACTTTAGTGATCAAAGCATAATCAGGAGAAGTATAAACCAAGACAATAAGTTCAATTTGTTTTTAAAGATAAAATGATAGAAAGTATGCAGTTGCCCACTGATACAACCTGTAAGGAGGTAGGAAGGAGCACCTAGAGAGAAGATGACCAAGAGAGACAAACAAAGGTCTTATATTAAGTGTTTTTATCACACACACACTAAACTGATAATAATAATAAATAAGAGAGTGAGATGAAACTTTTGGAGGTGTTGGATAGGTCTATAGCATAAATTGTTGTGATGGTTTCATGGGTAGATACATATTTCCAAACTCATCAATTTCCATACCTTAATTCTTCACTGATTTTTGTATGTCAAAATCTTTTAAATGACCAGAAAAAGACGAATGAAAGTGTTGAGTCAAAATAAATAAATAAATAAATAAAAACCCAAGAGTATAGATAGCAATTTGAGATATTGCAACTGCTATAGGCAGTAGGAATGAACTCGTTTTGAAAAATGGCCAACAAACGTCTAGAACAGTGTGCTATAACCACGCTGTGATTATCCAAAAATTTCGATAAATGAAAATTAACACGTAAGAATCTTACGACACAAGGGGCTTAAGGCAGAGCACAGGATGACAACGCAATACTTATGCCTATTAAGATACATCATAGGCTCCTGTACTTGGATAGATCTTTAAAATAAATCACGAGTCCTATTCCATCCTGGTGTCTTCATTTTTCTAGGTGAGTTAGAGAATGGATCTAAGAGACTACAGAAGAAATTATGTCAAAAAGTGCTTGATCACCTGTTTAATTCCAGCTTTCTTCCAAGCTTGGCCCTTTTTATTGGGCAAGAACATGGATACTATAAAGATTGAGTTTGTGACAAAGTTACTAGATTTGTTTCCATAGGAGGTTGTATACTTTTATTAATCCAGTATTAATATTACTAATATTAAACTAGGCTATTGATGACTGCCCATGAACCTAACTAAAGATAAATGTCAATCAATTTCAAGCAAATTTCTGTACAGATTAAAGCAATACCCAGAGTTCTTCAGCCCATAACATCTATTTTTGATAATGTCAGCTATCTATAGTTTATTGTCACTGTGGGGGACAGCTGTGCTATATGAAACCAGGTTTCATTACTATATGACAAATCACCTACGTGGGAGCAAAAGTGAGCCAGCAGTTTAGTTAAATAGCAGGTGGGGCCAAACAGTGAGGTACCACAATTTTTTTGTGACGTTAATTAAGATCTTAGGAATAGGCACTTGATTAGACAATTTATTTCAATTCACAATGAAAATTTCTGAGTCTTGGCACAATTTGGAAAATGTTGATTCAGCTAAGGCTTATTGCAAGATATGCATTTGAAGTTGCGGAGCCAAACATATCCTTTGGTGAGACGGTCTGTCTGCACCAGTGGTGATCAATAACTGTCTAGAAATGAGAGCTAAATGTGCATGGGTACCATTCAGTATCTGCAGAAAGTCTTAGTCTAAAACACAGAGAAAGAAATTACTGGCAGAGAAAGAAATTACTGGCATATCCTTATAGTCAAAGGTTTCATAATTGGTATACACATCTGTTACTCCATCGCATATGATGGAGAAAGCAGCCCAAATTTAAGGATGATTTTTCTTGCTGCTTTAAACCATGTTCAAAACTTCTGGTAATAGATGTGCTATAAAATCTGTATCCCCATCATATGCCGAAATAAAAAAAAATAAAAATAATAAAAAAAACTTCTGGTAATAGACAACCTCATTTAAGTTTGCCAAGCATTTGATAATTTTGTAAACATTTTAATAGAGTTCCCAGGTGTGGAATATGCTTCCTCTAATATCCAAACAGCTCAGTTATGTACTACTAGGCTTCCTTACTTGTAATCGGAGCGATAAAGCCAACCATTTATAAGTTAAAACTGTTGAATGTCTTTGGGATCTATTAACATATAACTACCAGGAAAATCACTGAAGTAACAGAAATATAATTTTGCCCTCATTCCATGTCTTTTAATGAGCTGAACTGAGTTTGAACAGGGAAAAAAATCATTTTAAAGGGGAGATTTCTAAGAGTATCACGGAGGAAGTGTAATTCCAAAGGATAGCTGTTCCTTTGTATATCCCCTTCTACAAAGTTCTCCCAATTGGTAGGGCCCAACTGGCCTTTATTTCCTCTTTCATATCTTTCCTCTGAAAGTGGAGTGACTGATTTGATTGAAAACCTTGGAAAATAAACTGAGAATTTCTGACACAACAAGTTTATACAATAAGAAGGCTATTGAAACATTTTAAACAGGAGACAATCCTTAATATCACTTATAATTACTTTATAATTGAATACTAATTATAATCATAATTGTATCTTTTTAATGTGGTTATAATAATGAACATTAAAAGCGATACTTGAGAAAATCATATAGACATAATCAACCCAAAATACATTCAGAATTATGACTACAAGAGAAAAAGCAGTCAACTATTTATTCATTCAAGGAATATTTATTGGTTGTCTATTGCATGCCAAGTGTTGTTTACAACAATAGAAATATAGCTTTATTGCTGTAATGGAGTTCAGCTTTTAATTGTAAGTGACAATAAAGAAAAGGGAACTATACATTATAACATATTAGGTAATGATAAGTACTACCTGTGAATTCATAGTAAGAGGTAAATTACAGGGTTAACACCTCATAACAAAGACCAAATAGGCAGTGAGGGGTGTAGTCATAAACAGATGCTCCTCAACTTCTGATAGGGTTCCAACCAAATAAACACATCATAAATTGAAAATATCATTAAGTTGAAAGTGCATTTAATACACCTAACCAGCTGAACATTAATACACCGAACATTTAATACACCGAACCAGCTAGATTAGTCTAGCCTACCTCAAATGTCCTCAGAACACTTACATTTGCCTATACTTGGGCAAAGTCGTCTACCACAAAGCCAAGTCTATTCTATAATAAAATATTGAATGTCTCATGTACTTTATTGAATATTATACTGAAAATAAAAAACAGAATGATTGGGCACTCGAAGTACAGTTGCTAATGAATGTGTATTGCTTTCACATCTCTGTAAAACTGAAAAATCAAAAGTCAAATTCTTGGTAAGTCGGAGTCCTTCTGCAGCGGGGAATGAATCAATCCAGGTAGAAGGGACATAAGAGAAAAGGCTCTGAGATAAAAATTGTCTTTCCTGGGAGGAATAGCTTGGAGAGGAGAGTGATAGAACCTATGTCTTAAAGTTTGTTGGAGCAACACTGGAATTGGGTTGTGTAGCTCCCAATCACAAGTTATTGAACCATTTATGTTTTTCACATTTTTAAATGTATGTTGAACACTGATTAAACCAGAATAAATTATTCTAAATCCAAGTTTATTTGCATCTCTAATGTATAGTTTCTTCTATAATATTCTTCTGGCTATGCGTTTTAAAGCTCTAGAAGAAACACGTATGGAAACACTTCATGGAGTAGACTTCTAACATGTTGGCACTAAACAGTATATTTTAAAGTATTTGGTAAAAGCAGTGTTTAGGCTTTCTCTGGATCAACTGGGGTTAACTAACATGTTCTATTTTCCCTTTGAATAATATTGATAAATGTCATGGCACAGTGCACACTTTGTAGGGCTATCTGTGTTCATATGCTGTCATCAATCAAGTTGTGCACTTCCCAATAGTCAGCTGTGTTGAACTCACATTTGTTTATATATGTTGTACTGTTTATAATTATTTAATTTAATTTTTACAGGATTATCCAGAGAAAATGTTTTGACTCCATGTCCAGTGATTGGTCAATAAATATATACCTATACATTTAAAGCTTAAACAAAGTGTTTAAAGTAATATGTGTCATTTTCATTTTCCACTTTATTTAACTTTTCAAATTAATTAACTGATTACTGGTCCCACATAAGAGAACTTCTTCCACATAGAGTCACTGCCTGGTTATTGTCCCTGGTTATTCACCATTAGTGATTCTTTCTTTTAAGTCTTTAGAACTCTGATTATCTCCATTGTCCATTCAATGTGTACAATTTTCTGAGAGTATGAAGACAGTAAGTAGTATCAACTAATATCTTAGGAATGACAAACTTTTCAAAACCGATTTCCAGCTCACCAACGAGACCCTGCTATGGTTGGCCGTGCTACAGATACCTGGACTGCAAGTGGGAAAGAAAAGTATCATTAACATCACCATTTTGCCTAAAGCCTGAGGTTTAAAGGGCAAAATATTTAAGTTTCAGAAAAAGAAATAAGGTCTCTTGTTGTAATGCCAAAAGGGATGTTTTATTTTTTTCCTATCATGAAGTGTATGTAGAGTTTTAAAAAAAATAAGAAAAAAACAAACAAACAAAAAGCAATTTAGCCAAGAAGAGTTAGGTAATTGAGTCACATAACCTAACAGTCGGTGGGGTGCAGTGGCTCACACCTGTAGTCCTAGCATTCTGGGAGACTGAGGCAGAAGGATTGCTTGAAATCAGGAGTCAGAGACCAGCCTGAGCAAAAGAGAGACCTTGCCTAAATAAATAAATAAATAAAATAACCTAATAGTTGACTTTGTGTGTCAATTCATCACTTCAGGGGAGTAAATTCACTCAGATGTTCCCTCCTGCTCAGACTAAAAGCATTGACAGAATGCAATTCCAAAAAAGCTATAGATTGAAAATACTTAAATTTCTGAAGACTGTTTGTAGGCCAAAGAGATTATTTCCTATGCTTCCTCAAAATAGAATTTTTAAATTAAAAGTATGCCCGTTAGGCATATACATTAGAGTTTGGAAAAAATTAAAATACAGCTTTCTTGAAGTTTAATTAACATGTTCAACTTTGTAATATTTTCTGCCCCAAGAAATTAATCATAAGGTCCTCATATCTCATCTCTTATTCAAATACTACCATTTAAGATATTAATTTTTAACAGTCTTAATGCTGCTAACACACCACACATATCACAATAAACATGCTTTTTGGAAATGCAACATTTGAAAAATATTATTCCTAAAAGTAAACCAAATTATGCAAGTACTATCATAATATACCATTAAGGAAATAGAAAAGATTCATATAAATTTAAAATGTAGTGAATTTATATTGACAAATATTTAGGATGATCATATTATTAATGGGAAAATTAATAATAATTTAGAAATATTTTCAATTTATTAAGAATAAAATTCTACTTACTATTGGTGTACACATATTCAAAAACATAACCTAAAGTAGGTAGTATAGGTTTTATCACATGCATGAATTCTGATGTAGTATTAGGAAAATAGAAAATGCTTAAGTAGAATTCTATGACCCTGGGCTTACACAATGGTCAGTCTTTTGAAACGTTCTGTGATTCTAGTATAAAGTATTCATTGTAGGCAAATGAAACAAGTCAGGAGCACGACAACAATAATAATGAAATCTCTGACTAAAAAAAAAAAAAAAAATGCCTCTTAAGGCCACAAACTTTTGAGAAGGATGGAATACCTAAGATTTGTGCATATATATATATATATATATATGCCTATTAAATTTGTGGCTTGCCTGTGGAGTCTGTTGCAGGGAATAGTATTTGAGGCAGGCCCAGGAAGAGTTAGCTACTTATCCCCATGGACCCAAGTCCCTAACAGGGGTCACCACAGAGGATAAGGAAATTGATAGGCAACAGAGAGAAATAAAAGAATACACAGAGATTAAGGTAGAGTTTATAGTTTTATATACATAAAAAGATCAGATATAACACAGCAGGGAGCACCTAGGAGACTGGCGTACCTCCATAAATCCCAGTGATATGGTTAGATTCATACAGGTTTTTATAATCACAGACATCAATAACCAGTTGTCAGGGTAACACATTTACATATCAGGGAATGCAGTTGCTAGGGGATACAGATAGTGGGTTAGAGTCAAAAGTCCTCTCAAAGGGCTTTTAATCTATCCAGGTGAATAAACAGGTACAAAGTCTTTCAGGGGCTAACTTCTAAATTCTAAGAGGTGGTTGTCAATTAACAAAGGTATAACAAAAGAGGTACAGTGACTCTATATTTATTTGATTAGCTATGGTGTACTTAAAGGTAGACAGACGGGAGAGAGCAGGAAGCCCATCTCTAACAAAACAGGTTGTTTATAACCACCGGGGCACATCTCTGGGCAAAGTGCACTCATTGTCTCCAGCTCCCATCCTGTGGGCCATATTTGCCTTTTCTCGTCTTTCAAGACATAGGGAAGCTCACAGATTTTGAGATACCAGGAAGCCTTCCTGGAAAACATCCCTACCAGAGATTTGAGAGCTCTCCCATGATAGCAGCCTCTAATAAGTGAACCATTGGGTCCACACATTCCTTCAGGGCAAAATCCTGCAAACTCCTGTTTCTGTCTTTAATATAGTAATATTGGATTATCATATTTTCCCAACAGTCTGTAAAAGACCTATCTCTGCTTTTTGAAATGACTAGAAAACAAAACTCAGAGTGTTAGAAAGCAACTTCTTTACCTACAGATGATCTCATGATACAATTCAAAAATCTAGGTAAGGCATATCTCCTTTACACATGGCTCTAGGTTCACAAAGTAAATAGTCGTAGATGCAATTTACAGATGCAATTCCCACCAAAGTAGTACAATACAAGAAAAAATTGTTGAGTGTTTACAATATGGTTTTCTTGATTACCTCTAGAAATACCTGATGTACAGGGCAGAACTGGAGAACATTGTCAAGTGCGTATGATTCACTTGCAAATTCCATTCACAGTTGAAACAAGGTCTTTTGTACAGTGATTAGTTAAATAGTAGCAAAAGCAATCTGGAATCAACTTTTACCTCATAAAGATAAAATTGTAAATATATATCCATTTGCATATAGGTATAAGCTTATAAATTATGAATATATAAATATATACAAAATATATATAAATATATACATATTTAAAATATATATAAATATATTTATATCATCCCAGACTGAAAGTGCAGTTTCTCTTTGGGGGATGGGTTGTCTGCAAGTGGGCTGCAGCTTAGACCCACATGACACTCTCCTTTTAATTCCATGTATGTGGGCTCCCTCTCCTCCCAAGATTAGTTCACAATTCTCCTCTTCATGGCCCCAAGCAACACAATTGAGTCCTGAGCGTATGGAAAACAGCCTTCAACCCTGTCCTCTGATCCCCCAGATTCAATCCCTGACCACACCAGGGAGAAGCGTGCTGGTCCCGAGTTGCCCACAGAATGCTCAAACAGGTTTAATATATTCTTCTACTTTGGGGTCTGCCCTGCTCTGGAGCAGTCAGACACGTAGACCCAGGGAGGGCAGGTGGGCAAGAAAATCATGGTTCAAGAACCCCTGGGTTTGCTGCAGGTCTTTAACCACTTCAGTACGGCGCTCACTGGCCACAAAACCTTGCCCACAGCCGGCACTCACAGTCCGCACGATAGTTTGTGCTGTGCATTGACGAGGAATCCGTTTTGCTCTTGTGTGATGAGGAAAGCTTGAAAGCACTGATAGCTTCTTTTACTTTACAGGCAGCTTTACTTGTAATGTAAATCAGAATAGGTAACATATACATATATGTTTTCATTACGTTATTTTTAAATGTTCACAATTTTATTTTGATAAATGAAAAATTAGAAAAGTCTTAACATGGCTGTGGGCTAAAGTCGCTGTGCGCGTTCATCTGTGGCTGTCGACTATAGTTGACGCTTGTATGAAAGTGGTTAAGAGGAGAGGGGTGAGCCCAACTCTCTGTGGAAACCCAGGTGTAGTGGGCACAAAAACAGAGGGGAAGCAGCCGCTCCCAAAAATGCCCCCTCACATCTGCCCTTGAGGAACTGTGCCAGCCAACTCACGTGGGACTTGCCATGGCTGTGTTGGCAGTTGTGGCCAGGGGAGCAGAGGAGGTGAAGAAGAGTCTGAATGGGGGAGAGCTGGCACTCTGGTACCCTTTATCCAATCCCCTCACCTTGCCGCACTCTCCTCTATCCTGGAGGCAGCCTGCCCCAAGTGTCCAACCTCTGGGATCACACAGTTTCCCTGGCCCCACTGGCCCCCTGTAACCACTGCAGTCTGGGCAGGAATTGGGAAATCTTTGTTACGGAGACCAGTGAAAGGAAAATTGAAAGGCTGAAGCTCCCTGGGGAGGAAAAAGGAACGTAGTGGGTGGGTGGAAAAGCAGGATGGTGCACACCACCTTGGCTCCAGTCTGCAGTGAAGGAGAGTGCCCCTGAGGTGATGGAAGCCTGGCGCTCTGCAGTGTTTGGACAAATGAGGTTAGAGAAACCCACGAGTATTCTGGGAGCCAGCCATCTTCCAGAGTTGTGAGGAGAGGAAAAACAAACACTCCCATCTACCCTTTCCATGGGGCTCCAAATTCCTCAGAGGTTGATCTCTGCCAATATCTTCCTCCTCCTTCTTCTGCTCCACAACTTCTTCCCATGAAATCTCCAGTAGGTTCTGGTACTATTCTATCAGAATTGCACTTGGGCTATGTTTCTTTTCATCTAAAACTTTTCCTTCTTTCTGAGACGATCTGGCGACCAATGTCTCTAGTCAGTATTCTTGCCTCCCCTCCTCTCGAATCCCTCCTCTCTTTAAATTTGACTCTAGAACTCCCAAACTCCAATTCACTCTCTTTTTTTTTTAAACAAGAATATCCTTAAATCATTCTTTATATTTCACAATAAATCTAGAAAAGGATGAAGAGGAAAAGAGTTAATAATCAGGTATCTTCATGCTGGAAATATTTAATGTTTTTCCTGGCTTACTGATTGGCTCTTATTTTGCATTTTTTTTCAAAAACATTTGTCTAGTGAACAACCTTGGAATATAGACACAATGTCTCCGTTTTGAACATAGGGCAGGCATACATATTTCTAGTAAAACAAAGAAACGCCTTCCTACTGAGCAGAAGCAGGCAAACTCACTGTCCAATATAAAACATTTCAGTTCACTAAGCTCAGCGTTTGTGCCCTGTAATTTAACACACTACAGGGGCAGGTGTCATCTGTACCTCTTCACTTAATCCTGTGGGAACTTGGTCATAGGGGACCAACAGAGAAATTTTGATGACTCCATTTATTGTTATTGCTGTGGATATTAAACTATCTTTTATGTCTGTCCCAGAAATCGTGTGCTTTTCTTTTAGCATCCATGAAACCACAACATTCATGAAATTGACAGTATGTAAGTATGGTGAAACCTCAGACACCTCACAGTTCTTTATATTTCCCATTGCTCATAGTCCATTGCTTCTTGCATGACATAGTTGCCACTTGCTTATCCAGCCTTATCCTTTGTCCTTGATACCCTCGCTCAATTTCTCTAGCCATAATTATATCCTTATCCAGCTATATTTCTTCTATTATGACCTATTTTCATTTTGTCTCTTCTTATATTCTATTCCGGTTGTCTTATGCTCTCTGCCTTATATTCCATTTAAATATGGCTGCCATCTTCATATGTTAGATTCATCTTTTAGGCTCTTTCAAATGTTGGTTGGATTTTTCAACATAATGAATATTCAGCATACACTCTGGTCACCTTCCTCATATTTGAAATTTTCAAATTATGTGTGTATAATTTTGGAAGACCAGAACCAAAATTTTATTCTTTCCAGCCTCTCTTAGGACTATGCCAATACAACTAATATGTATTGGACTATGCCAATATGTATAGGACTATATGTATAGGACTATGCCAATACAGCTGTATCTATGCCAGATACAGCTAATTCAGAAGCTAGTGGATTTGAAAAAGTAGGCCAACTAGAGAGTCCATCTTGATGGAGCAGCAACAGAAATATTCAGCATTCAGATTCAGCAGTGACAGAAATAATACTGACAGAGTCCAGAGTCTAGTATGGATAATGAAATTTTAAAGCTCATGCTTCCTAACAGCAGAATGGTGTCACTAGGAGAACAGCCTACAGTATAATTTTGTGTGTGTGTGTGTATGTGTGTGTGTAGTCTCCAGTTTCCAATTTTGGTTTGAAGATTTCCTAGAAATTCACTAAATACATTTAAAAAATAATCTCCTGCTTAATTTTTTTTATAAAATCGTTTCTATTATTTGCAGTAAAGAATAGTAATTGCTAAATAGATTAGCATCACTAATGTTGCAGTTAAAAGACTTTCAAAGAAAAAGGGAATGGAAAAATGGTTATTATACTTTCTTGGGAGTGACAACAATGAAAATCATGCTTTTATTACAGAAAGGGACATTATGCA
Organism: Mirza zaza; assembly: GCA_008750895.1. Taxonomy (NCBI): domain Eukaryota; kingdom Metazoa; phylum Chordata; class Mammalia; order Primates; family Cheirogaleidae; genus Mirza; species Mirza zaza. Next base: position 19,050 of record VSMD01034771.1, read on the forward strand.
CCCATCTCATGTAGAGTTAAGCAGTCAGATTATCATGTATGTCATTTTAAAAGATGTGCGAAACAAAGGTGAGCCATTGGGAACTAGATATTCCCAGATAAGGAACATTAACCAGGACATGAAAAATACAAAAACTGAAGAGTTGGGCTAGCTATTTCTAGCTGCACCAGAGAAGTTAATGAAAGTGGAAAGGTAAGTGCGGAATTTTCAGCTGAAATCACAGTCAAAGGCAAAAGCTCTACCTCTCTTCTAAAAGAATCTTACCTCTTTGGGCTACAGAGTTCATATAGCCAAATTCACACTAACGGTTTGCTCCTTTCCACTGCCAAATTAGATCACTTTAATTCACAACCGCATTGGGTTTCCTACATGCATTCACAGCCACATTGGGTTTCCTACATGCAAGTTAGTTCATTCATCAGTAAAAATGAGATTTCAACGTTGTAAAGGGATCCTAAGAAAAGATTCATGGTACTGAAGCCCAGAAACCTCACTGATCATGTTTTGTTAGCCAAAGCAGTTTTGTGTGTTGACTCTTTTAACTATTTGATGAAAACATTTCTGGATTGCTTTAGAATGATGAACTTGTCACATCTGAGGCAGCTAATTTTCAAGAAGAATCCTAATCTATTAATTTCCTTCCCCCTAATGTTTAATTTTCTCTAGACCTATGGTAACAGTAAGGTCCAAGTTTACCCTCAGGGACCATGGAAAGATAACTTATTAATAGAAATGAATAATTGGAAAATTTTATTATTTATCTATTCCTATTTATCTATCTCTTTATCGATCATCTAATTGTATGTCTATATAGATATATTTTTCATAGTATGTATATATAAATATACTTTTCATAGTCATTGATATACTCTTCATAGATATACTTTTCAACACTAACAACATTAACAATGTATGTGAACTTTATGGATTCTAAATAAGCTGAATAAGAAAGGAAAATGACAATTTTATATATGACTAAATGTTGATTTTATTGCTGCAGCACACAGCCAATGACAATGGCTAAAATCTTCATACATCTCTGAAAGGTTGCCCTTGGCAAATATAAGCCATGTTCAGAGTCTCCTGGGAGTTAGATACAATCTCTCACATCTAAGCCTTTAGCCAATGGCTGATCATGGACAGGGTAGAAAAGTTCCTGCCCCTTACCTCAAGATGAAGCAACATGTGGTGCTATGTTCACTCCAGAGCTTGCTACAGGATCAGGCTGAGGCTATAACTCACTCAAAACCCATCCTTGAGTATCCCCACCTTTCCCACTTCCTATTTCACTTGCCTCACTCTTTCACTTGCTCCTTGTTTAAGTACACTCTCAGTAAATTACATGTCTATGAATCCCAACCCAGGCTTTGCTTCTAAGAAATTCAACTTATAATAGTCATTATGAGCAGAGGCCTTAAGGAAAGAGACACTCAGGACGGGATTCCAGAGCTGGATCATCTTCCAGGAGGATAACATCACCGACAGTAGGGGAAATACTGATTGTTTCAGGCATATAATTACAGTACAATCACTAAGACTTTCGACTTTGGTGGCCAGGATGGGGATACAGGTCCAAAGCCTACCCTGGCTTATGCAGTAGTTCTGGCATTTAATAGACACAATGGAGATGGTAATTATAAAGATTGTGGAATCACATGGCTGTTGCAAATTATTATTGATACACTAAACAGAGAAAGGGACAGCCTCCATTCAATGAATCATCAGTTAAAGGAAAGCGTTAAAGTCAGAAGTCCTCATTGGTAGTGTTTAAAGTCATTCAATGAATCATCAGTTAAAGGAAAGCGTTAAAGTCAGAAGTCCTCATTGGTAGTGTTTTCATTCAGAAACTGATGATGCTGAAAATTAAGCTCAGGATGTAATTCTAACAGAAGCATAGTAGCAGGGAAGGCTAAATATTCAGTAAGAATAAATCTTCTATGCCAAAGTCAGGGTCCTGATAAGAAACCTACTTAGATTCTTAAGAAACCTACTTAGGTTTCTAAGAAACCTACTACTCAGTAGCCTGACTCTGGGATAAGGAGGTCTGGGTAGATAACACTTGAAAACTTTGGACCTTGAAAACACTGGACTTGCAGAAATGACTTTGTCCCCTCACTAAAGGTCAATGTTCTTCTTCCATGCTTAAAGACTGCAGAGACTTTAAATGAGGTCAGTGTCTCATACGACAACACCATCCCTCCCCTCCTCCTGCCTATTATACCAGTAACTAAGTTTAATTCACAGAGATCTAACTAGAGAGAAAGAAGGTAGGCCTGGCAAGGGTGGAACAATGTTATATATATAGAAGGAGCTGCTGAGCTTGGCAAACAGGTATTAGCAAAAATAAAGAGAATGTGCGTAGGGGTGGATCCAGAGAAAATAGGACTGAGGGGAAGGAATACAAAGCAGGAAAACATCAACTTTGTCAAAATAGAGCACTCCCTAAAGATACGGCATTTGATGTTCTAGCTAAGTCTTTGGGGGAAAGTTGGTAAAGTGCTGGGGTAGTCCTTGGAAGTTTGGAAAAAAAAAAAAAGAAAAC